>JAOSBN010077228.1:0-12734 GCA_027563595.1 Erythroxylum suave | reverse complement strand
GAGGAAAATGAGTTAGGAATGATAGATATGCATAAGATGGGTCATAGGTAACTTGTAGGAGTTAGAAATATGGAATTCGACCTATAAATATCTGCTAGGTAGACTTTATGTCCGCTAAGTGGACCTTCTCGGGTGCCTTATTGTCCCAGGTTAGTCCATGTCCATTTGAAGGGACTTGATGTCGACTAGGCGGACCTTCTCGAGTCTGAAAATGTCCCCAAACTAGTCTATGTCCGTTTAAAGAGACGTATATCCGTTAAGCAGACCTTCTCGAGATAGTTTTAAAAATGTGTAAATTTTGACTCTCTAAATAGCAAGAATCTCTCTTCGGGGCCTTCACGAAAGTTGTAGAACACGAATTACTCTTTAAAACCATGCTTAAATGACCATAATCCGACACCCATAATGAAAATTATGCTAATTGTCCCAAATCATGTACATATGCAAATTGTGGACCCACCAATGCTTTTCTCTAACATATTTAGGCTTGAATGGAGATTGAAATGTACTTAGTTTGATATGAAAATAAGAGATAAAAATGATTGATTTGTTTAGGGTGACAGTTGAGGATATAAACATAAGAATGGATTGTCGTATCTCAAGATTTCAAATTATGGAAATTTTGGGATGTTATGAGAATGGAGATGAGCCTAGGTTGGCTAATGAGATTCCATCAAAAGGACCCTATAAGGTAATGCACTCAAGTATGACTCTAAAGTTAAGCTTCGGAAACGAGGCCTATCAGCCTTTGTCGAAATAATTGATATATAGTTGAAAGGTTACAAGATGTTGAAAGATTCCTTTCATAATGAATTTTGTTTTAGAGATGATTAGTATAGTTACACTCTTAAGTGGGAGTATGTAGTGATATATTTGCTTATAGAGAATAATATTTCATATTTTCAATTGTTGAAGATATAATAGCACAAGAATAACTCATATTGGATATAAAAAGGTCATAACTTAATTGTGTGAGTTAGATTAGTGGAGATAGATACATAAGTTTACCTGTTCTAATCTAAGTATATAGATAATGTACTAAATTTGTTTAGTGTTCGAGATATCTAATATTTATAAAGTATTAAAGATATCTATTATTCTATGTGTGAGTTGGTATTTGATTTCAAGTTCATATGGATATCAACTTTTAAAGTAAATGATATGTAAGGTATATTTTACTCAGAACAATATGTTTTGAGGATGGAAAGGTTTCAATGTAGCATTAATTGTTAATCAAGCTATTATATTATTTTTAGTAAAATTGATTTTTTCGATCAATAAGTTCTTTCATAAACTTAATATAGTACAATAATTTATTATAAAACATTAGATCCATTATTCATGTGAAAAGAACTAAGGTTTCATAAAAAAATCCAAATATGTATTTAGGTAGTCTTACTTAGATATAATGATAATTGAGAAGATACTTAAGAGAATGACATGATACAAAGGGAAGATTGTTGGTGTATGCCTTACAGTCATTTAGTTGGTTGTAGATTTTGTGATATAATTAAATAAAGTAATTCTTTATCTTTATGTATTTTGGTAATTAGATTTGATGCTTTAATTCTAAAGGTAAAATCCTTATAATAGTTTCTTTACAATTGAAATCATGATAAGATCATAATTATGAAATTCAATTAGTATATGTGTATTAGTCATAGTTGTTGATAGTTGTAGTTTCATCAAGACGGGGTATTAATAAAATGGTAAAACTAGCACACATTATATTTCTTTCATTTGTTGAAATTAATTAATCTCATAAATTAAATTATGAAGATATTTAAACAAATATGTCAATGTTTATTAAAGGATAAGTTCACTAAATTAACTCGATTATGAGGATCCTAAATAGAATTTGTTGTATATGGATTCCATTATTGTAGTGATTATATAATTGATCCTTAAAGTTGAGATTATTTAAGTATCTTATGTGGGACATAATATGTTTTAATACTACTTATGACCTATTTTATTTAGGATAGCTCAATCAATAGTATTTGAATATAGTACAAATCATATATGGAGATAATTAATTCAATAAAGGATTCTTTACTTTGAAAGTAATAAGGGAAAATATTTCACTATTCTTAATTAGTAGTGATTTAATGAAATCTTGCTCAAATGAATTGATATTTGAATATGGGATTTAAAAGAGTAGACACTAAATATATACTCTATGTTTAATTAGAATATTGTATAATGAAATGATTAAATTATACATCATAACCATCTAAGGACAAGTTGAGTCAAACTACTTGACTTTCCTAATATTTGGGTGGTTATGACCCATTGCCAGATGTCAATATTGATTTATTATTATAAATTATTTAATTATAGAATTAAAGATATATTAATAGGAGTTTTAACTTAGTTAAGTCTAGTAATAACTTGGAATAATAATTTATATTCATTGATAACATGTTAAGAACCTAAGGAGTCACGCATAAAAGAGCAATTTTAAAAAGATAAATCAATTTTAATTAAGTTATACTTAATTGTAAAGTTTAAGAAACTTTAAGAATCAAATATGAGATATTTGATTTAACTAAAATTAAATTGAGAGTATAATTAAAGTTATAATTTAACATTTTAATTTTAATAAGAAAGAAACTCTACTTTCTTACTCTATAAGTATGAGAAAGGTATAAAGGAGCTAGCACTTCTACCTTTTTCTCTGAAGTTTTCATTTCTTTTCCTCTTCTTAGTGGATAATATTAGATGTTGGATATATAAAAATTTTTGGTTAACAGTTTGAGGAAAAAAATTATGCCAGAATCTGAATAAGGTACATTTCAACCCTTTTATTTATGATTCATTTTTCTAAGTTATTCAATTAAAGAGATTTAATCGAGAAATTGTAAAATTTCCTTCTTTGATGCACCCATAATTAGATCATAGTCAGGCCATCCTAAAGTAGCGCCTCTAGAGAAGACTATGATCCCATGAAATACGCCATCAAAATGTTCTTTGATTCAATTTTGGCCTTTTTGTTGCTTAAGTACCTAGATGTTATCTTTTTTTTTTTAGAAGCCATCTACTTTGAGTTAATAAGAAATCTTAAATTATAAAGCTTTTAATAATTTAATGAGGCAATTTTGAAAAGGTAAAAGTTAGAGTTAGACAAAAAATCTAGAATAAATAAACTTTTTCTTTTTCTTTGCTTTTATTAAGCATATGTCAGATATAAGATAAGTGAAACAAAATTTTTTAAGCAGAGGACTTATATACAAAATGCCTACGGGATTCTTTTGGCTTACTATATTGTAAAAGAAGAAATGATACAATGCAAATGTCATCATTCCTTTGCAAGTCAAGTAAAAATGTTTATTTTGGGAACTTAAACTATATATTTATTTTAAAACCACTCACTTAAATGGGTTTGTATATTGTAACACATGTTTAAAAATTGATTGTAATCAAATAACAAGTGCATTAAAAAATAAAAAAATTTAAATTTCATGATTGGATCTCTTTAATTGAATAACTTGAAAACAATAAACTATAAATAAAAGGTTTAATCATACTTGATTTAGATTCCTACAATAAAATTTCTTGAGTTGTCAATCATAAGTTAACTATAAATAAAAGGTTTAATCATACTTGATTTAGATTCCTACAATAAAATTTCTTGAGTTGTCAATCATAAGTTATCTATGTCTCTTGCCTCTAACAATATCCATAGAGATAGTAAAAAGAACTCAATATTTGAGAGGAAAAAGATAGGAATACTTGCTCCTTTATGCCTTTTCTCTTTTTAAGAAAAAGAAGCTACAAACTCTTTCTTATTAAAGTTAAAATTATAGTTATAATTAGGGACTTTAATTTTAATAAAATAAAATATCTAATTTTTAATTTATAAAGTTTATTAAACTTTACAATTAAGTCTAATTTAATTTAGATTAGTTTGTTAAATTGCTCTTTTATGTATGAACCATTAGGTTCATAATATGTTAGTAATGCTTATAATTATAATATGTAAATTAAAATTTTATATGTTAGTAATGCTTATAATTATAATATGTAAATTAAAATTTTATCTTTAATTTTTAATTGAAAAATTTATAATCGTATATCAACATTGATATCTAGCAACATGTCATGGCCACACAAAAATAAAAAATATCAAAGTGGTTTGTTTTAACCTATCCATACATGGTTATGATGTATAATTTAATTCTTTTATCATCCAATATTCTAATTGGAGACATATATATAATTAATGTCTATTTTTTAAAATCCAATTATATTCATTATTGTAAATTAGTGATTGATTTATAATTTGATATTTGAAAGCACATTTTCAAATATTAATTCACTTATAGGAAATTTCTCAAATCTCTATTGATAAAAAATAATGGAACATTTTCCCTAATTACTTTATAGTGACAAATTCTTTATTAACTTACTCAACTATCTTTATATAATGCATGTTATATCTAAGTACTATCACTTGAGCTACTTTAACTAGAATAGGTCCTAAGTAGCATTAAAAGCTAATAATTATCACATGAGATACCTTGGTGATCTCAAGACTAAGAATAAATTATACAAATATTGTTATGAGGAAATATATATAGATATAAGTAATATTCTATTTGGGATCTTCATAATTGAGTCAATTTAGTGAACTTATTCTCTACTAAGCACTCATATATTTATCTAAGTACCTTCATAGTTTAATTTATGAGATTAGTTACGGTCTTCATAAGAAAGAAACATAAATTTTGGGGGTACTTGGTTAGTTGGTATAGGAAGAAAGGAATCAGCAAGAAATAAAAAAGATGCTTGATAATATATAATGATTGGTTGAATAGTTTTTTTATATTCTTTCTAAGGCAATACTTCATAACCCCCATTATAGCGAGGAATGAAAGTCATATCTATTTCTATTCCTCACTATATTCATTATAATTCCTATTATTATTGCCCCAAGTGAATCAAGCACACCCTTAGTAGTTTTACCGTTCCATCCATATCTCATCTAGATGAAACTATAACTATAAATAGTTCACGAATAATATATAAATGCAAATTGAATATCATAATTATGATCTCATCATCAATATCAATTGAATAGAAATTATTATTAAGACTTTACCTTTAGTATTAAAACATCAAATATAATTAGCAAAATACATAAAGATAAACAATGTCTTTAATAAGTTAAGTCATATGATCTAAAACAAATTGATTTGCAACTCTAATATTAACATTAGCCCTTAACTGAACAAATTGATTTGCAACTCCAAAAAATAATCCTTAATGTTAACATTCAAATTGTCTAATGACCAACTCTTTTGACAATGTGTAAAACTCAACCACACTTAAATTATGCAATCAGTTAGTTATAGTTTAAGAATCTTATGATTGGATACTTACTTATAGAGTGATCAAGATTAAGTAGCTGTCCATTGGTTTATATAGAGTGATCAAGATTAAGTAGCTATCCATTGGTTTAGTTAAGAAAGATTTAACATGAAATTAATTTGATTGATATATAGATAAAGTGAAAATTGGGAGAAAGACTAGCCAAAAAAAGGCAAGAACAGTCGTTGAAGCAAGTATAAAGAAAGATTATATTATTATACATCAATTAATGTAAGAAATTGAAATGAATCTTTTGGGATATTTAGGGTGGTCAATCTTATGTTAGTTTTGAGGCAATTGGTTTGCTAGAAGTGGTTGATCAAAATAAAATAATTATTTTATATAATTTATTAAAACCCAATACTCATCGCATAGATGTCCTCGTAATGTTGCTTCCTATATGATGCTAGTGCTTACTAGCTTTCCTATTAATCATATTGATCCTCACTCTAATTTAGCGTACTTTTGTTTTCTTCCAGTTATCACGAGTATTACCCACTCCCACTCCTCATTCAATCACTACCTTTCTACCAATAAATCTTTTCTTGTTCTAGTAAGCAACTAATTCTGATTATTCTTCTTTTTTTTAGGTTATGATCATTGTTCTTAAGAAGCTTATGATGTCCTTCATTTAAGTTTTCTCTATTTTTGCAGTTAAAATTCAGGCTTGTAGTGGTGCCAATGTGGTGATGGATTCTTTACATTAGCAACATCTCATTTTGACTAGGGAACCACTCTTTCCTTTGAAACGATGTGGCAGTATCCCATCTTAAGTAAAGCTCAATTCTTTGAGGCCCTATGGAGCTTCTCAACTCGAATGTAGCTTGGTCACAAAGGTGCAACCCTCATTATGATTCCCTAAAATCGGAGGTAACCATTATCCTTATCTTAGTAGGTTTTGTCTTTTGTATGTGTGATGAGAATCATGTATACACCATCAACCAACACTCAAAAGAATAAAACAAAGCAAAAATTTGAAGAACATCAAGAACAGAAGATGCATGTGTAAGAAGGAGTGTCTGAAGAATTTTCAAAGAAGGAAAGGAAGGCTAATCTCGAACATTCTAGTAAGAGATAAAAGCATAAATCAGGAGATTCATAATACGTGGTTGTTAACAATACATTCAAAAACATAGAGTATGGATCTTGAGCTAATCATGTGAAGGACACGTGAGGATGGATCTTTACCTGGTCATGTGAGGGACACATGAAGCTTATCTGACTCATTCAAAGCTCAACCGAAAGTAGCTCCAATAAAGAAGACAAACTTCAAGGCTTCAGACGACATACATCATACACATAAATAAACACATTATTTTCATTGTATTCAATTATCTGTGAGTGAAGTATTGAGTGAGAAAAATATCAGAGAGTGCTAGAGTACTTACCAGTGGGCACTATGAGAGTTTTGCCAACTCTTGCAAGTGTTTTCAAAAACACTTAATCTCCGTTCAAGTTCTTATCATCTTCTTCATAATAGTGGAAACCACATCAATGCGAACGTTGGATGTAGATAACATTAAAGCTAATCGAACCAAGTAAAAATCTTGGTGTTCTTTACTTTTCTGTATTTCATATTACTTGCAAATTAACAATCTTTATCAGTCTTTGTCTAAAAATATAACAATACAACACTTATATCCTAACATAAGTGGTATCAGAGCATTTTGGAAAACCTCCTACGACATTTCTTGGTCACTCAAAGCATCATCAAGAATTCTCTGTAAGTAAAGGTCTATTATTTCTTTAATCTACAGTCACAATGGTAGGAAAAGAAATGGATGCATTCACTGAAAAAGAAGACTTCACCATCTGGAAACTCCAGATGCAAGCTCTTCTTCAGTCTTATGATTGCTATGGGGCTATTGAAAATCAGTACGATCTTGAGACTAATCTAGTGAAGAAACTTAAAATGCAAAGACTTGCATGTTGCAAGTTAATGCTTCACTTGTCACCAACAGTGATAAGAAAAGTTCATAACTGTAGCACCACACAGAAGCTATGGATCAAACTTGATGAGCTTTATACAAAGAAGTGTCTTCCTAATAAGATGACACTTCTCCACAATCTTCCTAACTACAAGATTAATAACTCTATTTCTTTAGATGACAACTTAAACTATTTCTTTAAGCTAGTTCAAGGCTTAGAAGCTATAGATGAAAATATTTCTAAGGAGCATCAAGTTGTAGTAATTTTAAAGGCTTTACCTTTTGAATTCAATGCATTCAAGAAGGTAATTAAGCATGCTAGTGGAGAATCCCTCACTATAAAGAGGGTGTTAGACTCACTAATGGAAGAAATAGTGCATGTTAACCCCTTTTAAGAAAGAGGCAGAAGTGATGTTTGCAGAGAACAATCATGAACATAAATCTCATAAGAAAAATAGCAAGAAGGGAAAGTGGAAGAAGGGAAGTGGGAAGGATAAGCACACCAAGGAAGGTGAAGAAAAGAAGAAAAAGGGGAAAGGAAAGAAGTGTTATTAATGTGATAAGGAGGACATTTTGTAAGGGACTGTAGAAAGAAGAAAAGAGACAAGGCTGCAGAAAGTGCAAATGTAGGAAATATAGAAAAACCAGAAGACTCAAGTGGTGATGAGATTCTGGCTATCTTCGAGGATAGTGAAGACCTGAGTAGAGAATGGATTTTCGACTCAGGCTGCACAATGCATGTAACACCACAAAGAGACTGGTTCACTAAATTTGAACCAGTCACTGCCAAGGTTAAAATGGCAGATTCTGGGCAGCAAAGGATAAAGGGGATTGGAAGTGTTTCCATCAACATGTTTGATGGAAACAGAAGGATCCTTAGTAATGTCAAATTTGTGCTTGGAATAAGAAGAAATCTAATTTCTGAAAGCTTGTTTGATAAGCAAGGATTTCAGATCAAATCAAAAGATGGACTCAGAGAAATCCTAAGGGATGGTAGAGTCATTATTAGAGGAGTAGAAAAGGGTGGGCTATACTATGTTATAGGTTCAACATAAGTCAATCAAGTTTCAGATAATGAAAATCATGAACCAACCAAGCAATGGCATGCAAGGTTAGGTCATGGAGGGAATAAAAGCTTGCTCCATCTCTCTAAACAAGGTTTAATCCCTGAACAGAACCTATAGAATTTGGATTTCTGTGAATCCTGTGTGCTAGGAAGGCATCACAAATTCAGTTTTCAAAAGGGAGCTCAGAGAGCCATAGAGATCATGGAATTTGCTCATAGTGATCTCTGGGGGCCAGCTCAAGTACCTACAGTAGCAGGGAACTTATACTTCATATCCATTATTAATAACAGATCTAGAAAGTGTTGGGTATATCTACATGAAACAACCTGAGGGTTTTGTAGATAAAGAACAACGTGATCATGTTTGCCTGCTTCAGAAGTCCCTATATGGGCTGAAGCAAGCACCCAGACATTGGAACAAGAAGTTCCATGAAGTAGCTACTAATATGAAGTTTATTAGGAGTGCCTATGACTACTGCCTATACTACAAGGACCTAGGAGAAGCTGAGGTTGTCTACATGCTAGTGTATGTAGATGACTTAATCATCATTGGAAAGAAACTCAGCAGAATAGTGGAAGTGAAGAATGCCCTATATGATAATTTTGAAATGAAGGATATGGGAGAAGCTCAGAAACTCCTAGGAATGCAGATCATTAGGAAAAGGAGGGATGGGAAGCTATGGTTAAGTTAAAAGACCTATATCAAAAAGGTCTTTGCATAGTTCAACATGGAACAGGCAAACCCTAGTCCTATCCCTAT
The DNA here is from genome assembly GCA_027563595.1 of Erythroxylum suave. NCBI lineage: Eukaryota > Viridiplantae > Streptophyta > Magnoliopsida > Malpighiales > Erythroxylaceae > Erythroxylum > Erythroxylum suave. The sequence goes on along the minus strand of JAOSBN010077228.1, from coordinate 3,610 downwards.
AGGCTCACATCTGAAAATGGTAGCTAGTAATTGTCCCCAAACTGAGGAAGAAAAGAGATCTATGGTTAACTACCCCTATGATGTTGGAGTAGGCAATATTATGTACATAATGTTGTGTACAAGACCAGACCTAGCCTACTCAATTAGTATCCTAAGCAAGTTCGATTCATGGCTAATCTAGGACTTGAGCACTGGCAAGTACTGAAGAATGTCCTCAGATACCTTACTGGCACTATAAACTACAATTTGTGTTTCTCTAAAGCTAAATTAGCTAATTCTAACAATATATGTATACAACACTTTGTGGATGCAAATTATACAGCAGACAAAGATAGCAAAAAATCAATTTCAGCATACTACTTCACATTAGCAGGAAACACAATAAGTTGGAAATCACAGCAACAATCATCAGTGTCATTATCAACCACAGAGGCAGAGTACTACGCAATCATAGAGGGAGTAAAAGAGCTAACATGGTTGATAGGAATTTTGAAGGAAATACAGATTAACCTAGCAAAACCTATAGTATTCACAGAAAACCAAAGTGTTATTTAACTCAGTAAAGACCTGGTCATACATGAAAGGCCCAAGCATGTTGATGTCCGACTTCATTTTTTCAGAGACAAAATCGCACTAGGCTTCTTCAACCTGGAGAAAATCGCAAGGGAACAAAATCCGTCAGACTTCGGAACAAAGATAGTAACTTAAAAGAAGTTCACTTTCTATGGGAATATGTACAGATAAGTGAAGCCCCATGAAATCGAAGTCTATCCATCCGATCTCACTGATGTGGCGAAAATTAAGGTTTCGGGTTTCAAATCACTCTCGGGTTTTTTCTTCAAAGTGATGATTAATGGAGTAGGAGGGAATAATGTGATGAGAATCACATATACACCATCAACCAACACTCAAAAGAATAAAACAAAGCAGAAATTTGAAGAACATGAAGAACAGAAGATGCGTGTGTAAGAAGGAGTGTTTGAAGAATTTTCAAATAAGGAAAGGAAGGCTAATCTCGAACGTTCTAGTAAGAGATAAAAGCATAAATAAGGAAATTCATAATACGAGGTAGTTTACAATACATTAAAAAACACAAAGTATGGATCGTTAACTAATCATATGAAGGACACGTGAGGATGGATCTTTACCTGGACACGTGAGGGACACGTGAAGCTTACCTGACTCATTCAAAGCTCAACTGAAAGCAGCTCCTATAAAAAAGACAAACTTCAAGGCTTCAAACGACATACATCATAAAATAAACACATTATTTTCATTGTATTCAATTATCTGAGAGTGAAGTATTGAGTGAGAAAAATATCAAAGAGTGCTAGAGTACTTACTTGTGGGTACTAGAAGAGTTTTGTAGACTCTTGCAAGTGTTTTGAAAAACACTCAATCTTTGTACAAGTTCTCATCATCTTCTTTATAATAGTGGAAACCGCATCAGTGGGAACCTTGAATGTAGATAACATTAAAGCTATCGAACCAAGTAAAAATCTTAGTATTCTTTACTTTTCTATATTTCATATTACCTGCAAATTAACAATCTTTATCAGTCTTTGTCTAAAAAGATAACAGTACAACACTCATATCCTAACGGTATGTTATTGTCTTGATAGTTTATTATTTCTTATGAGGGATGAAGCTTGTTGTTTTTGCACAGGTCTGAATGTATAGTAGCTAGAGATACCTATTCTCAATTTGTGTTCTCTTTTGTTGAAAAAACTGAAATTTGTTTGACAAATGGTCATATTATTTCCATTGAAATTAAAGTATACTATAATGTATTTGCTGTATATATTGGGATTCATGATATGAATTGTTTTACTTCATTCGATAAATGAGTATTTATCTTCTTTTCTGCCCTCTATGTAGTGTTCCAAGCATATTTTTCTAGAGGTCTTATAAAACTATATGATTTTCCATGGTCCCAGTTGAAGAAAACATTAAATTTGGTAAATTGAGAGCTTGCTAAACCCCTTCACCTGCCTTCTAGTACTCTATTTTAGTGGTGTAATACAAGGAAACTAAAAAAAAAGCACCTCTTTACTTGGTTGTGATATTGCACGTATCTGATAAGATGCAAGACCTGTATGGGACTGGTTCTTTCCATTGTACTTCCAACTGATGCTAGCAGCTTCCTAGATTATGGCCTTAACGAAGCAGATCTTGAGGTGCATGCGATAATTGACAAAGAAAAGAGTCGACAGTGCAAAAGTCTTGAGCTCATTGCCTCAGAGAATTTTACATCCCGAGCAGTCATGGAAGCATTTGGTTCATGCCTTACAAACAAGTATTCTGAAGGATTGCCTGGTAAGAGGTGAATTTTTCAACCCTATGCTAAGATGGCAATGTTGCTACTCAATTCTTTTTAGGCTCTTTTTCCTTTTTGTTTCCTCCAATTTTTAATAATTGCTTCTTGTACAATATGAATAGGTACTATGGCGGAAATGAGCATATAGATGAACTTGAAACTGTTTGTCCGCAAAGGGCTTTGGCAGCATTTCACTTGGCTGGAAACAAGTGGGGCGTCAATGCCCAACCGCTGTCTAGTTCTCCTGCTAATTTTGAGGTTTATACAGCACTTCTTAATCCCCATGACTGAATAATGGTTAGTTGTGCCTTGCATTTCTCAATATATTTTATTGTTTTGTTTATTAAAATATTCGTGGCCTTGATTTGTATTCTGGGAATAAATTAGGGCTTGGACTTTGCCTCATGGTGGGCATTTATCTCATGGATTTATGACTCCTAAAAGACGAGTATCTGGTACATCAATTTACTTTGAATCTATGCCATACCGTCTTAACGAATATACTGGTGAGGCATCTTTTTATAGGTGTGCTTAGGAGTTGTTAGTGATGCTTGGAAACTTATTAATATCCTTTCAAGTTATTTTACAGGCCTAATTGATTATGATGTGCTTGAGAAAACTGCTACTTTGTTTAGACCAAAACTCATTATTGCTGGTGCAAGTGCTTACCCAGGAGACTTTGATTATCCACGAATGAGGAAGGTAGGGACTACATGTGGCTGATCCTATCCTTGCTACTATATTTTTTTCTGTTGTCTATATAATCTTCTTTGCCAATTATTAATTGCAATCATTGTGTTGTAAGATTGCGAATGCAGTAGGTGCATTTCTCATGATGGATAATGGCTCATATAAGCAGACTTGTTGCTGCTTCTGTGGTTGCCAACCGATTCTAATACTGTGATATTGTAACATCAACAACACACAAGGTAGTTACTGTTCGGATTGGATTCTCTTGCTTAATGTTTTCAGTGTTGTGTAGGATATATATACCATTATCATGTCTTTCATTACTACCCAACTCATGAGTCAACTATACATTCATCTCGTAAAAGAAGAAAACAGTGAGCTCTGCGCTGTAATATTTTACAACTCAATTTTCACGCATTATGCGATTCAGTTTATTGTTGGTCACTTGTTATTATTACAAAAAGATTAACAACTTGATTAAATGTATCTTTTCGATCCTATATAACCTATTTCTTAAAAAATCACGAATTTTCTTCAGTCTTTACGAGGTCCACGAGGTGGGATGATCTTTTTCAAGAGGGATTCTGTTTTGGGAGTTGATTT
>JAOSBN010077208.1:0-12734 GCA_027563595.1 Erythroxylum suave | reverse complement strand
CAAAATTTAATATTCAAATTCTCAAATTAACACAACAATTACAAAAAACATTTCAAAAATCATAAAAGGCATTTTATTGAACACCTCATATCTATAATCTCAATCTAACCATAAATCAGTTATATTTTTCTATTATTTACCAACAATAACACATATAAACAACAAATAAAGCAATAATTACACGAAAAATTGCAAACATCACCGATAATCAAGCAAATATCAACAATAAACATGCTTTTTTTTGTAGAAATAACACATTTATTGGAGAGTTCACCTCAAACAAGCCACGATGGACAAGACAATACTCCAAAAACGGCCGAAAAATGCGAGAACAGGGTCGAAAAATGCTAGGAGGAGAGAAGAGAAATGTGCGTGTTGGGGGGAGGGGGCGACCGAGGGAGATATAAAGACACTCGATTACCGACGGAATTGTCATTCCATCAGTAATCTAGGGTTCCTCTCGTCATTTCGACAACGAACATGCCGACAGTTACAACAAAATGAGCAATTCCATCGGTAAAAGAGCGGTAATAATAGGCAGTTGAAACTCAAATACTGACGGAATTGGTGTTTTGTCGGTAACTGACGGTAGGAGGCTTGAAAGATAACCTTAGGTTACTGACGGAATGCCCGTTCCATCGAGAAACTAGGGCTATCTGTTTAGCTGCCTGCCATCAGTTACCGATGGAACACCAGTTCTATTGGTAATCTCATCTTTCAACAAAGCTCTGCTCCATGTTACCAACGGAAAACTAATTCCGTCGATAAGCTAGGGTTGTCTCGAGGACGTTTGGTTGAAAATTAGCGACGAAATATATATTTCGTCGGTAAATCTGATTTTGTAAACCCATTTACTGACAAAAGGTATCCTATCAGTAAACGGTTTTAATAAAGGGAGCATTTCCTGCATTTATTACCATCTAAAAAGTATAATTTCGTCAGTATATATACCGATGGATGCTTTTCCGTCGGTAATTGTCTGAAGTAATTAAAAAGTGGAATTGTTCCCGTATTTTTTTCCAATGCTCGAGCTTTGTTGTCACTATATGTCGTCGAAGATTTTGCACTAATTCCTTCCCTCCAGTATTATCGACGGAAACATCAATCCGTCGATAACTTCAATGTTTTTACTGACAGAATAAACAATTCCATCGATAAATAGCATCATAATTATTTCTGTCGGAAATATTCTACCGCTATTCAGTGATTTTCTTGTATGCCAAACAATCAATCCTTGGCACAAACTTGCTTATGTGTAACTATTTAACACAATTTACTCATTTTATGCTCAAAAATTGCAAGTGTACGAGTCGTGACTTATAGCTTTAAGTGGATATCGATCCTATAGGGATTGATGTCCAAACACCACCTAATCTAGATCAAACTTTGTTTAAGAAATGAAATTGTTTTTAATGAAAAAAATTTGAATAATTAAATTAAAATTAAAACATCAAAAACGAACAATGAACAATACCACCAAGGCAGAAAAGTTAGAATCCAAGAATTTAAAGTCTAGAGATTACTTTCTCCCTATAGTGTCTCCCTCCTATTTAATTAATTGAATTATGTCTCACCCAAGATTTTCGAATGTGTAATTAATTTTCCCTAATCAAATTTAATGGGATCAATTTAACAATCTCCCAGCCTATCCAATCGCTTTACCAATTTCACTAGGTATTAAGCTATCCTATAAATGATCAATTAACCTATATGAGATATCTCTTCTAACTAATCAATTAACTTGATGATTGTAAGTCTATAGGTCGCCAACTCTCGTTGCAAAATCCTACAGAAATTTATCTTACTCACTCTCTCAATTTATTGCAAGATAGAAATAAAATCAACAATCATCAGAGACACTTTCATTCAATTCAATAAAATAAGAGTTTAACATAGTAGTACAATGAAATCCCTAAAACTAAATCAACCTAACATAGTCTCTATAACATCATCAACATTCAAATAAACCATTTTACAAAGAATAAAAGTGATCAAAGTGACAAAAAATTGAATAAAAAAACTCCTTCTCTTCCATGCAAAATCTGGAATTCTTGGTGTTGATGTGCTATTTTCCCCATTCTTAATGATAATACTTGACTTCAATCCTTGCTTAAGACTCCAAACATGTTTTCTTCACTTAAGAAAGTTCTTTTCCACAAAGGGGTGTTGTCCTCCTAACCTTGGAGGCTTAATTATGCTTTTGTAGTCCAAAAACCCTAACTTTAATGAAACATCGCGTAAGGTTGTGAATTATAATTTCCACGATCATGAGAATTGGCAACAGAAAGACTCCTATTTTCTTCTCCTCTTTGATCTCTAATCCAATCTCCAAGTTGCACCATCTTCATTCCTACAGGAAAATAGTCAATTCTTACCCTAAATTAACACCAAACATAAAAGAACAATAATGGAAATCAAACTAAATAAAATCATACAAAATAAGTCCTAAACTGCAACAGTAATCAACAATTATGCAAGAAACAGATGCCAATTACGTAGAAAATTGTAGACTAAAACACACCTATCATTAGTCCATAACTAGATTAATTCGATTTAGTTAATCTAACATCATCTTGGTTCATTTTCAACCTCAATTAACTTCAATTAAACCATTATTAACTAGCTTAACCACATATAATGCAACAATTGTGTAAAATCAACATTTTTTCCTTCCTAAGTGCTACCATGACCATGGGATACCTCCCCACAATCGTCATAGAAGCTAATGCATTTGCCCATGATCGTGGGATGGATGCTACCATCATGGCCTACCCCTTTTTATTGAGAATTTCTAGATTCAACACCTTCATTTCAAATTCCAAACTCCTTCATTTTAGTCCAATATCATATCTCAATTATACCTTTACTATATTTCAATTCCCTATCAAATTTTTGTCCAATCTCAATGAAAAAATCATGCATTAGATAACTCACACATCATAGTCTTTCATGGATCAAAAACCAAAGCAAAATCTATCCAATAAGCATCTTTTTGCAAACCTTATTATCTCATCAACTCAACACATATTCTAATCCAATTCAAGCATCAAAGAATTCATAGTACTACATGCTGTCAAGTTTAGAATTCCCTTACCTTTTTTCTCCAAATAACAAGCCAAACTAGCCTTCCGAACAACCATCACAAGTCAAAAATCCATGTGAAATTAGGATGCTCTTAAAACATCAAAAGATAGCAATATAGAAGATAGCATATGGTGGCTTTCTTGATACAATATCTTGTAATAATTCTAAGTGAAATTGAAGAAAAAATTCAAAGCTAAGAGAGGGTGAATGGTTTCGGTGGAGATGCTTCAATGAAGGTTGCAGAAACTTCTTGCAAGTTAACACCTAAGTTACAAGGTGTCCTAATATTTGAGGAGCAAATGTCACCAATGCATGTGTCACATTTGTCCTCCTTTTAAGCTGCCAAATGACACACATCTATTAGGCCATTTTTCATTTAATCATTTATGTCCATTGTCAATTAATTTTTTCGCTTAATCATATCAATTTTCGTGTTCCAACTTGTCTTACCACTTGACAATTTTCCTAGTCCAAATGTAAATTTTAATACCTCAATTCTCTAATGGTATTAATTAATTCCAATTCACTAAGTATGATCCATTAACCTAAAATTCAAGATCAAGAAAAATTTTGAAACATATACAATTCACAATCATATCACAATTTTAACACCTATCACATATGCTTTTATGGATATGTAACATGCCAACTAGAGTGTAATTTGGGGTCTTACATAACTTAAACAAAAAAGTAAGTAAATTATTGATTTTTATGGCTTGTTATAATAGGAAGATTATGATGATTGAATTGGGATATATTGTATATGATGTTGATGTTGAAGATTTGCTAGAAAATGGATAATGAATGGGTACTTTTCTATTCTATTTTTGCATGTACGAAAACAGTAGTTTATGGGCTGTTGTATGGATGATTTAAGTTGGGATTTAAAGTATAATTGATGAGGAATTCATTCTAAAGATAGGTGTGATTATGATGTTTTCAAATATGGAAAATTAGAGTTCTAGGTGTGTTTATAAAAAAAATGATTGTTTATGACATAAGTGAGCATAATTTTGTAAGCCTTAGTGTAACCAATATGGAAATTAAATTAACTTGAAATGAAGTAACATTAAAGGGCAGGAAATCTGAAAATTTTTATGAGTTATCAATGTCTCTAAACCTTTAAACTTCGTGAAGTATTGATGGTGGTAAAGTTATAAACATTAGTGATTTTGATGACAAATTCTGGAATTTTAATTTCAACCTTGTGTGCATGTTAAACCAGCTGAGAAATTTCACTCTAAATTGGTATATTTGGACTTTATCAAGGCTAGGAATGAGCCTATATTGTTTTTTAATCAATTGCTTAAGAGCTTGATAAGAATGAACTATTTTGATGTGGTTGAGTTCAAATCTAGAAATTATGATCTGTTAAAGGCATAAATGAGTTCTTTTAATTCAAACGTGATCTTACGGACATGAGTAATGTGTATAAGGTATGGATGAATGATCATTGAAGAATATGGGGTATTGATGAATGAGAATTGGGTAAATGTATGAATATACATTACTGTAAAAAGTTTGGTTAATAGGTCTAGCTTGCTAGAATTCTAGATTTAAAGTAAAAATTGTGTGTGTTATAAGAGGCCATTGATCATAAAAATGTTCAAGGATAAGTTTAAAGTATGGTTGATAATTTTAAAGTAAATCAAGCTAACTTAAAGGTAGAAAAATGATTGTAAAGTGATAGTATACAAAATATGATGTTTGAATAGTCAAGATTTAGTAATAGTTACATACCCAAAAAGGTCAATTGAGCATGCATTAAACATGACACATATATATGTTTATGATTGAATATTCATATAATTGATCAACTCAATAATGTGTGAACTATATGTGTGTATTGCATGACTAAAGAAACAGAAATTGATTGCCAGTATCTAGACATTACTAGGTCATCAAGGCGATAGCTTATCTGGAGCGTATTATAAATTAACCTAGATGTTTTCTCACTATGATTGAATTGTTTTCAATTAACTTTTAGATATGAAACAGTTATTGATATGATTGTGATAATTCTATACATTAATGATCTGAGGAGTTTGATATTCGAGATTGTATTAGAATTGCTTTCCAATTGTATGTGAATACAAAAAATGTGTACTCAATTGAATGTTGAATGCCAGACTTAGATTTGATGAATGTGATAAATGACTGTGCACATTGAATGAAAGTTATTGATAGCATATTATGTGAACTGATGCATTCCATCACATTGTTATGCAAGATCAAATAAAGGAGTTGTGATTGGAATGACCAGTTTGAAAAAGAGTTTAAAGCTTAGAAATGTGCACAAAGAGTCACAAGCTAAGTTATTAATGAGCCTGGTATCCACATTGGGTACAGGACAGAATATGAAATGTGCCTAGTATCGATAACAGATATGGGACCGTAAATAAGTGCTTAGTCATAAAAATTAAAAAATGAATATAGAGTCATATGTGCATTTTCATATATATATATATAATCTCTACATGTATCATGTGAATGATTGCGAAGAATTACTGAATTGAGTTGATATAGTGATATGCAATGTTTGTGTACATGTTGATGATATAGATGATTAAGATAAATGATTGTATTATTCTAAAATGAGTATATGAAATGTTTGTAGTTCATGATGTATTGTTGAGATATGATGTATATTGTGATTTGGTATTCAATATTGAATGATGTGATACATCTGTCGAATTGGTAAATACACTTGTGAATTTGGTTTATACTTATGATATTTGTGTTTTGACTTGATTGAGCACATCGATGATGGTTCACTCACCGAGTTCACAAACTCATCAAAATTGCAACATTGATTTTCAAGTACTAGGGAGACCTAGCTTCTAAAGTGATATAATAGAAGTCTAGTACTGTCAATTTTGGAAACAAGAGTGACTCAAAAGTCTGATCAGTTGATACCTACAGAGCCTAGATAAAATACTTTTGTTTAGCTTCTCCTTTCATTTTGAACTTTTTGTGTAGAACTTTAAACTCCTAAATGTTATGTTATGTATAAACATGGATTATGAAATGTAATGACAATGTAAGTAAGTTTCATTTTGCGAATGAAATGAGGAGTTTTAATCTTTGGAAATACTTATGTTCTGTACAATGTTATAATAAGTTGATGTGATTGTTCTAACATTCCATTTTCATAGGGTAGGTTCTTGAATGTCCTCCAGATGTTTAGTCATATGCTCCATGGTAGTGGTGTGTTATAGTCGATCCCAGGAGGAGGGTAAATTAATCTCATCCTAAGTTATCCAAGACTCATAAATTAATAAAATAAAACAAGAATATAAAACACAGGAATTTGATTGCAAGAATTCAACTCAAGAAATTAACACAAAACAAGACTTGAAATTGAGCAACACAAAAGGTCACTATGGAAATTAATCAAGAGAAATTACCAAGTTATGAGAGAAGGGATTCTACCTAACGTTAATGTTAACATAGCCAATTATGTGCTATCGAGGCGTCAGTTCTAAATTATTGTAAGGTGAATTACTCTCTCATGTTATAATCTTATGCCCTAAATTACTACCCATAATTAAATTATGGAATTTTCAATCTTTCAATTAACAAACAACCCATAATTAAAATTAGATTGGAAGCTCTCTATGAAACTACTGGGACTCACATGAAATCTGTCTCCACAAAAAACCCAATATGATTAACTATATGGTCTGTTACATTGCCTAACTTTCATTAACCTAATCTAATCATTTTTATCCAGCTCACCCTCTCAATTTATTACCAAAATATGCAAAAATTGAAATTAATCAAAACACCCAATCATTTCAACACAAAATTGACTATATTAACATTAAATCAAAGTAAAATGGTCTAAGGTTATCGACAAAAAAGATTTGTCTATGTCACTTCCTTTCTTTTTGTCCAAGTTACTTCTTTTTTGTCCAACTTACTTCTTTTTTTTCTAACTCGCTTCCTTTTTTTCTTTGTGAGCTCACATGGCTAGAAGTAGATAAATAGGAATTAATTCTAACTCCCACATGATGAAAAAAGGTAAAAGATCTTGAGAAAAAAATAATCCTATTTGACCACTATACATTGCGAACATCAAAAAGGAGAACAATCAGGAATCCCGAGTAATCGACTAATATGATAAAGTAGTAACCTGGTGATAAATCCTATCAGTAAAACAGGTTCTAGAGAAAAGTCCATCTATTCCCAATCTCCAGTAAAAATAAAAAAATTGATTTATTTATAATCTAAATCCCAAAGGAAGAGTTAGAACATCGTTAATAATCCAAAACCCATCATCATACAGTCCATCTCAATCTTATACATTAAATCAGAAAAAATGAAATGGAAAGGGTAATAGAACTTAGAACGGATAATCCAGGAAGGTAGTAACATCAAGAAACCACTTAATCCAAGAAGTAGAAGTGTTAGGACCAGCTTCTTCTTCCTCTCCTTCCTCTTTCTCTTCTTTTTTCTCTCTCTCTCTCTTGAACTTTCCAAAAGTGGCAGAATGTAGATGCTCCTCTTTTAGGGTTACATCATTAAATCTTATATAGTATTTTCAATTAGGGAAACCCTAAGGTCTTTTCTCAAAAAAATCCATCGAAAACTCAAGTTGGGACTATTGTCTGCGTATCTATCACACAGGCCACAGTTATGGCCCTTAGTGGCATGATCGTGGATGGGAGTTTTTAGCCTTGAGACACTAGCAAACACATCAAGGTACCTCATACATATAAAATCGAAGCCTAACATCATGTTCCAACCCTCAAAACACTTAAAACACAAATATTTACTAACTAACAATTATAACCGAAGGACACACTAAACAATCAATTTAACAACTAAACATACACTAAACTATCCATAAAAACATGATACAAACTCCACCTATCAACATCCATACACTTCAACATCTGCTTGTCCTCAAGTGAAAAAAAAACAATCAAACACGAAAAAAACATGCATATGCAATAATGAGACAATGGCTTCAACTTCGTGAAATAATTATTTCATTGAAATTTATACAATTTTTTCTTTTTTCTACCTTATTTCTTTTTCTAATCATTCTCATGAAATATACTAGTAATGCCACTTATTTGATTGGCCTAAAATTATAAATGAATATGGAAACTTCCTATGGTGAATAGACTGACATCTAATCCTGATTAACTAGCATATTTAGCCCTAAGTAACTAAGGTTACTAATTTCACACTAATAGATCTTAGCAACCTAAAAGAATATGTTCATGGATAAATTAATCCTGTTAAATCCTAGCCATTGCAACATTCACACAATTCACACTTGCAAACTTAAATAAACTAGCATGCACAATGCAAACTTCACACTCAAAGTAAAAACACAAAATCCTCCCCACACTTCAGCAACACATTGTCCTCAATATGAAATGGATACATAAAAATACATAAGGTTGGAAATAACCTAACATAGAATAATTTCCTGTTAGAGTTTTGATATGGTCAAAGATTATTGTAAGCACCTTCTTCCATCCTAGCTCTTCTTCTTATTCCTCCTCTTCAGACTTCTCGCTAGTTAAGTCCTCTTCTTATTACTGAGGCATTGAACCTGAACTTACCTGCCCTGCCCTAGTCTTTATATGGGATTTGGAACTGATATCTTGAAGTTCCAAATGATGGGACTTTAAGATTTTTGCTCATCATAAGTAATGAAGGTTTATGAACTCAGGATGATAGACAGTGAGTCTGTTGCAATTGACACCATAATACTTGGAAATAACTGACACCAAGTAACCCATACCTATAGCATTGCTTCTTTTACGATTAGAAGCAACAATTGCATTATAAATATGGGTAGAGGTGCATAGTGGTATACTATGATCTATGCACCACAACAAAAAAAGGTTCCTTTGTTCAACATTAGTTGGTTTCAGTTTTGTCAAATACCATTTGACACATGAACTTATTCAGTAACAAATGTTCATAACTTTTGATTATGTTGTTGTGGGAATTTTTTGCATCGAATTGCTCCATCCTAGTTATTTCGTTTCAATAAAGGGTAGCACAGAAATCATTGTGTTAAGCCACTACGGATGATTCGGGGAACCCACAAATTTCATATAAGGTGTCATAATCGAGCTCATAAGGATAACTTAGTAATGTAAACCTTAAGTCCTTTAGGTTACTCAGTTTATATTGAAGAGAAGTAAAAAATTCTTGGGTTAGTTCTTAGTAAACAGGATATTGAAAATGTATGAAATTACCTCATTGAATTCTTTCACCGAAGTTCTCGACCTTATCTCTTAATCCTAAGCTATCCAACATATCAAAATAAAAGTATTTCGAAACCTTTATTTGCTTAAGGCTAAGGGATTGAAATTAAATACCTTCCTCTTCTGAGTAGATTAGAAAGGGAGCTTTGAAATCTAGCACCCTACTCCTTCAGCGATGGCCCCATACTTCGACTCTAACTAAATAGTGGGTCTGTTTCATGTGTGACATCAGGATTGAGAGTGAGTGAAAGTTTGGGAGAATGAAAGAGTTGATGGTTGGTAGATAGAAAAGAGAACGTTTGGAGGTCTTAGGGTTAAAGAGAAAGTGAAATTGAAAATGATTGGAAGAATGATGTTAGATATGAATAAATAGGTGTGTGAAGGGTAAAATTATAAATCAACTGAAAATCACGATTTGATGTTGCTGCCCTGCTGCAGGCCGTAATCGTGGCCCTTAAGCAGATGACTACCATAATTGTGGCTAGGAGACTTTTCCTTCTTTTTACTGAATTTTCATCTTTTCCTCATTTCACCTCTAAGATCCTTCCCTAACTTCTTAATTGCACTAATCACCTTATTGTGCTTTCTTTCCCTATCACCTATATCAAAATTGATCACTCTTTCATGACATTTATTTAAAAGTGAAACAAAAAAGATTATAGAATTTTAAACTATCTAAACTAAGGGAAATAGCTAGAAATTAAAAACCATAGGTTGCATCCCATGCATCGCTTCTTTTAATGTCAGCAGCTCGAATTATGTTTTCTCCTCTCATGGTGGCTTAAGAGAATCCTTTAATGGTGGGTCAGTAGTAAATCTTATAAAATGTACATCACTTGGTTGTTTAGGCCACCACCTTCCTTCCGATTCTTTCCTAGTCTTCTCATGTGAGATTTTTTCTTTTCTAAGGAAAACTTTCATGCATCGTTCTTCTCCATTTCTTCGCCAAATTTTATCCTCTTTATGATGGCCATGGGTTGGATGGTATTTTTTTCATTCTTGGTTATGGTGAAAAACACCCATTCCTCTCCTACCCTTAAAATCAGTTCAACTTATCTACATCAATAATTGATCGAGCAGTGGCTAAAAATGGTTTCCCGAGGATAATTGGGGTTTCCACGTCTTTTCAGCTAGAACGTGCACATCTTAAATGATACCTTTCGGATGATGAACTGACCTGTCTGCTGTTTTTACTAATATTTTAATGGGGACTGTCTCTCCGACCCCTAACTTCTAATATAAGGCATATGGCATTATGTTTATGTTGGCTTCCAAATTAACAAATGCTCTATCTGTTTTGACACCCTTAATAATGAAAAGGATATAAAAATGCCCCAGGTCCTACTTCTTCGATAGGAGTGTCATTATTTTCTTTTGCTCTGCTAGTTCCCTTTCCACCCTCTCACTAATATAGTCTATTGACGTAAGACATATCTTTAACTTCTCTATGATTTCCATGACTTCATTTAATTCAGTTTCCTTAGACTTCCTCATTTCTTTGATTGGAAAGGGAATTATAGGTTGTACTTTTTTATTTCTGGTATATTAAACCTTACCAATAGGGAACTGTCCTTATTTTTCTACATTTTTGTCTTGGCTCGATTTGATTAGGGAATTTTAATTTGAGGCTATTTGTTTTTTTTAATTCAAATTCACCTTAAAGAAAATTTCTATCAACTTTTATCATGTCCCTTCCTTTTATCTCTTCAGCTTGGTCAATCTTGTACTCCTAGGCCTAGGTAATGACTATGATTCTTTCTTTTAAATTTGTCTCCGTGTTACTTGGGAGGGTTCCCACATTCCCAATTGATATTTCTTTTGCCAGTTGGCTTACTTGAACTTCCAAATTATGAATTAAGGAGGTATGGTTTGATTTCACTTGCTCGAATTTGACTTCGAGCCTCTTAGAGGCCTCCTCCATTCCTCCAATCTTATATAAGATTTTATCTTGTTTGGCATCCATAGATTTTGGTTTCTCCTCTTGGAAACCAGGTGGCCCTTACGATTTAAACTAGCCTCTTGTTTGACCATGAAAAGTTGGGTTGATTCCTCAACCCAGGATTATATATGTTCGAATAAGGATTGTTCCCTCCTCCTCTACCAAACTGTTTTCTCATATACTTCACTTACTCTGCTTCACCTTCTTGCATTAGGAAATAGTTAATATTATTATGGTCCAATTGCCCCCATAACTTGTATTTTTGTTGAATGTCCTTCACGGGAAAGGAAGATGATGCTTTTATGTTATTTAACTATCGTGCCAAACTGTCAATTTTTGTTTGCATTTCTGTCATTTGATCGACAGTTATAGCTCCCTTTTGTTTATGGATGATTATAGGTTGTCTATTTATTTCATTCATCCATACATAGTCATTACAAGTCATTTCTTCTAGAAGCTCTTCTGCTTCATCCATGGTCTTTCCCATTAGCCATCCTCCTGAGACTGCATCAGTTGTGCCTCTCATCAGTGGTGTTACTATATTATGAAACGTTTGCAAAAGGAACTTTTTTGGTAGGTTATGATCTGCATTTCCTTTATAAGTCTTTATATTGTTCCCAGGCTTCATAAGTCGACTCCCTATCACCTTGTTGAAAGTTAGTAATCTCATTAATGATCTTTGTAGTCTTAGTAAGGGGGAAGTATTTGTCCAAAAATCCAGGTACTAATTGGTCTCATATGGTGATGTTGGATGGGCTAAGGAAGTGGTACCAAGCCTTCACTATATCCCTTAAAGTAAAAAGGAGGAGTCTCATTCTCACTGCATCCTCCGACATATAAAGATATCAGAAGGGGTCACAAAATTTTAAGGAAGTTGATGATATATGCACTGGGCTCTTCATTTGTTAATCAATAAGATTGCATATGCTTCTATAGCATGTTCACAAGGGCTGGCTTGGATCAGTGGTTGAGTGTTGAGAAAATTTTATAATTTATAAAACCCTCAATAACCATAAGTGCATGTGTCATACTTTGTAGTATTGAAGGGTCAATCCTATAAGGAGGTACTAGCCTAATCCTAAGTTGTCTAGGACTCATAGAAAAAAATAAAAACAAATAAAAATTGCACAATGAATATAGAAAGTAAAAACGAGAATTTGATTCAAGAATTGTAAAGCATAAATTTGAACAAAGCAGATTTAAAATGAGTAGTGACACAGGTCATAATGAAAAGTCGTCGAGAAAGTTAATCAAGTTATGAGAGAGGGATTTTACCTATCTTTAATGCTAACCTAGCCATTTATGTGTTCACAGGGTGTTAGTTTTAGATGGTCATAGGGTTGATGACTCTCTCTCAAGTTATAACTATAAAACCCTTAATTGTAAACCCTAATTGAATTATAGATCGCCTAATTCTTGTTAATCCAATTTAATCATTTTTATCTAGTTCACCCTCTCAATTTGTTACTAATATGCAA
>JAOSBN010077150.1:0-12736 GCA_027563595.1 Erythroxylum suave | reverse complement strand
CATACTAATTAATGTCAACTCAATTAATGCTAACATAACTTACTCAATTAATCTAATCATGCTTAATTAAAAAATTTTATGTATTTATTTATTTGGGCTAACATGAATAGCCTAATTGAGGCTCATTGTTATGAGCCATCCATGTCACAACCATGAAAACTTGTGTCATAGCCTTGAATGATGAGTTATGGCCTTGACAACTTAATTCATTGTCATGACTTGTAATAGTCATGACCTTGAGGATTGCACTGCACCATATATACTTCATGTTTTTGCATTTCTTAGCTCATCTTCACTCAAATCCTTGTCATTCTTGCTCCTTCAAGACAATTGAGTGCGAATCTCAAAATTATGGCTTAACAAGTGTTCTTTCAACTCATTTTAGCTATTACATTTCTGAATTGTACCTAAAACCAAATATGAACTAAAGTGAATATCTTAAGCATTTTAATACATTAATCACTAAGTTTCATGAATAAATGTGTCAACAATTAAGAATATATCACTTAAAATCTTAGAATTCAGATTACATATCAAGAATAATGAAATAACTAAATCAAAAGAAGAAAAACTCTATTGAAGACTCGATCTAGAAAGCTGGAATTCCTAGATGCTCTTCTTGATCTTCCACGCTTGGTCCACTCTTTGGTGTTGTCTACTGAGTTTTTTGGTATATTTCATGTCTTTAAATAGTGTACTAGGGTCTTTGGGGTGTAACTAGAGCTTTCTCACTTTAATAGGATCCAAAAATACCCTCAAATCTTAAAAGAGATTAAATAACTTATGCCTAGGAAGTCTCTTTCACAATCATGACATAAGAGTCAGGATTGTGCTCTTAGTAATTTCCTCTTTATCACGATCATGCTCCATAAGGCATGATCATGACGGAGGCCATGTAGCCCTATGCACACCTATCATGATCATGCTCCTCATATATGATCATGACACCCTTTATGTAGCTTCCATCTTCTTTGTTCTTCAATTATCTAATTTCCAACATTATCAAACACATCAAACATCTCATGAAACTTAAAATTAAGATTGAAATCATGCTCTAAACAATACAAACACTTATATTGTAAACAAACACTCTCAATAACATAATTATAAGCCTATATATAATATAATCATCTAATAAAAACCTAAAAATACACCAAAACACATATGAAAACATAGTATAAACTATACCTATCAACACCCCCACACCTATACTTTTGCTTGTCGTCAAGAAAAAATAAAAGTAAAAACTCAAACAATCAAGAAAATACATAAGCATAAATTAATGAAACAAACAATAATGGTATAATGGCATTGAATCTTATGGAATCAATTTAACGACAAACATCAATTATTCAAATTTTGCAAACATACTAACCTATTCTTTTGATATTTAAGTACTTTGAATTGAATATACATACCAATCAAATTATTAACACCCTATTCATTCACCTATGGAACTTTTAAACATACATTTATAATTAGTAATCAATCAAAAATAGCACTATCACTATGTATCTCTTAATGAAAATTTTTTTTATTTGCAAAGATCAGTAAGTTTTATTTACTGAAACTCCCTTTTTTTAATAAATTTCTTTAAAGTTAACCTAGTCTTTTGACATAGAGGCAAACATTTTGTTGTAAATATCCCCTAGTTACTCAATTAAGTTATGTTTTTATTATTTATCTTGTTTGGAATGTCATTTTATCCTTTCAAGTCAAAGAAAAACATTTTGTCATGAATGCCCCCAATTACTAGCTATATCATAACACCAACTGGCTACCAGTTATATTCTTAACTGAATTTCTTAAAACAAAGGCCAGCATAATAGATATTTATTTAACACACCATTTTTTAAATTTCTTAACTTACCTCATTTCTTTTTAGTCAATTGTTCTCATGAAAAGTTACTAATAATGCTATCTAATTCAATTTACTTTTAATTATAAATGTATAGAACAAATTTCCTATAGTGAACAAAATAGGTTTCTTATTCCATCTAATGTGCATATTTAATCAAAGATACTTAAAACATAAAATTAGTAAGCTTAAAAAAATTCCTAAGTCAATATGCCTTTACAAATTAAATGACTATATTCAAAGCTAAACTAATTATATCAACGTCTTTCCATTCACACATTTATGGAACAAAATGTTCACACTATGTCAGCCTAATCTAAAATGAACAATATGATATGGAAAATCCATATAGATAACATTCTAATGCACAAACCTCCCTACACTTAGACAACACATTTTCCTCAATACGAGAAACCAAACATTACATAAAGGAATAACAAAAAGAAAGGTTTAGAGTATGAAACCATTTATGGATACTGAGGTAGTGACAATGTGAGTGAAGGAATCTAAACACTTTAAGTAATGAAGTACTTAAAAGGCTTCTTGATATCGCATCACTATATTTGTTGTTTTTGCGCCATCTCCTTCAACTGCATGTTATTTTTGTAGGGCAAATTGAAGACCTTCTCCCAACCTTCCTCTTCTTCATCTTTTGTTTCTTTACTCGTTAAGACCTCAATTTGCTACTATGCTAGTGCAGAACTGAAACTAACTTATCCTTTCCTGTATTAAATATGATTTTTGAAACTGATATCTCAGTTTAGTATATATTGGACAGCTAAGACTTTAACTCACATTAATTTAGTATGATTAAGAAACTTAGGCAAAACAGTAGTTAGTCCCTCAACATCTATACCATAATAATCAACAAGTGCATTAACAATGTATCCTATACCAAGATGAATACTTTTCTTATTAAGAGCATTAAATATAGTATGAAAAATATAGGTGATTGCACAAACTTTAACATCATTATCCATGTACCACATAATGAATAGTTCTTCACTAGAACATTTGTTGCTTTTTGATTTACCAAAAAAAGTGTGACGTATAAACTTATGAAGTAATAGTTGCTTAGGACTAAGAATGAAATTATTATGGGCATTTCTAACCACAAAGTTATCAAACCTTGTTAATTCTTTCAAACACCTCTTGGCACAATAATTATCATATTTTTCAATTATTTTCAACTTAAGAAATCCACCAATACATTCCATAACATCGTAATTCAAATTACATGGTTGACTCTTTAATCGAAACCAAAATTTAGTGAAATCCTGCTGTTGAAATTGTATATTAGTATAAAATTTAAGGGCTAATTCGTTATACACTACATAATTAAAATTAATAAGTTTATTCCATCAAATTTTATTCCTCAAAGTCTCAACCTTATATTTTCTAAAATGTCAAAATCAGACTATCAACGTATACAAACAATCTTATAGTAAAGAGTTTGGAATTAGATACCTTCGTTTTTTGAATAAATCAAAAAAGGAGCTCCAATGTCTGCAGCCCTATCATGTGCACCTATCCCTGATATGTGTACTTTTCCCTTCAATTATGAGCATTTAGCATTTTGTTTTATTCTTAGGACCATTAATAAGTGTATACATACAAAATCAACCAAAATACACCATAAACACCCAAAAAAACTGTGAAGAGTGAAAAGTGTCACTAAATCTTATAAAATCACTTTAAAGATGTGAGATTTATGTGGAAATTACTACATATATGTAGGAGAAATATGAATCTAGGTAAAAGAAACAAAAAAGTGAAAACCTAAGAAAAATGAAGAGAGAAGTGAGATATTTTGAGAGTTGCTGTTAAATTTTAAAGAGATAAAATGGATGAAAAAGAAGAAGAGAAAATGTGAATATAAGGTGTTAGGGTTGAAGAGGGTAGAATGGGGTTTGGGAAGGATAATTCACATGTTGCCTTGGTCTAGTCGCGAGGCACCATCTTCACTTAGAGTCACAATCATAAGTTATGGCATAATCATGACAGAGCCTTGTCAAATCATGCACGATCATGCTCCTTGAGGTAAGATCATGACATGTTGTCACCCTTGTCTTACTTCTTCAATTGTTCTTCATGTAACCCCTGAGCTTGCTTCCCTAACTTGTAATAACTTCAAAAATAAGAAATTTTAGCAATCTAATCACTCTAAAGCATGAAAAATCAAACCCTAAGTGCTAGAATTCAAAACAAACTAACTATCTAAAAAGTTAAGGTCTCTAGCTTGACCTTTCATCATTGAACATTCCACCGAGATCAATTAAGAATGGCTTATTTCCAACTGTGTTACTCAACTTTAGTTTAGTAACTCGTAAATAAGCTACATATTAGGAGATAATAAAAAAAAGACATAATCAATCAAATTAAAACAGTCCAAGTAATTTTAGTAGTGCCTATTTCAATAATAAACTGTCAACAAAATCAGGAATGATGAAACTCCCTCAATCTTTAATAGAATTGAATAATTTGTATTATACGAAGGTAAATTGCTCATCTTTTTATATAATCACCATAATCCACTCTTCCACTTCAATTTCTTGAATAATGACTTCCGTGTATTCCCCAATCTTTAAGTCCTTTGTCACCTCTTCCTTATAACTTACTTCTTTAAAGCAACTTTTATACATTATGTCTACTTTAATCTAAAAGCAACTTTCTTTTGAATGTTTCAAGGCCTCTTTCAAATTGAACTCCACATGATCATCACCAATTCGAAGAAGCAATTTGCCTTCATAAACATCTATTAGCACTTTTCTAGTGATCATAAACGGTCATCCAAGAATTAATGGGCAATTTCTATCCTCTTTGAAATCTAATAGGAATAATGAACTTTTCCAACTTCACGAAAACATCTTCCACTACACCAAACAATTTTTTGATGAATTGATCCACCAACTGAATAAGCATTGAAGTTGAGATCACATCATCTAGCCCCAATTTCCTAAATATCAATAAAGGCATAAGATTTATACTTACATCTAAGTCGCATAAACACTTTGCAAATTCCATGTCTCCATCTATATAGGGTATTGTGAAGCTCCTTGGATTCTTCAACTTAGAAGGCATGCGAATGGTGATACTAGAGCTGAAACTTTTAGTTAGTGCTACCATCTATTTATCTTCCCAAGTCCACTCATTTGATAATACGTTCTTTAGGAATTTCTTATTATTTAGGCAAATGTTCTAATGCCTCCACAAATGATAAGTTAATTTGTAAAGTCTTTAGTTTCTCCATGAACTTTGGAAATTGTACATCCAATTTATTCTTTTGTAATTATTGGGAGAATGGAATCTTAGGTGGATGTGGCAAAGAAGCAATATATGGAGGGTATTCACTCTTTTCTTCATCCTTTTTTGCCTTTTTTGTCCCTCTATAGGGTGGGTGTTAGCCTATTTATCTATTGGTTGTTCAAGGTCCTTCCCACTCCTATATGTGATTTCCTTGAGTTGCTCCATTGGATTTGTTTGAGTGTTACTCAGGAAACTACCCACACTTCTTATAGACAATGCATTTGCTAGCTTATCCACTTGAACCTTCAGGGTAGAAAGAGGTGTGTTTCTTAGCTACTTGCTCAAACTTACCTTCTAACCTCTTATGGTCCTTGTTTATACTTATGATCTTGTCTATAATGTTGTCCAATTTTGAATCACCGTTATTGGATTTATCTTGTTGAAATCAAGATGGACCTTAATTTCTAAATTAATTTCCCATATTGCTAGACTAAGAAAATTTTAAGTGGTTCCTCCAATCAGGATTGTATGTGTTAGAGTAGGGTTTATTCCCTCCTCCTCAACCAAATTGTGTGTCTATGTAATCAAGTTACTTTGTATTATTGCTTTGCATTAAAAAGTAATCAATGGTAATATGATTAAGTTGTCCACTTAACTTGCATCTATACTGAATTGTTTTAATTGGAGCAAATGAAGAGGCTTGTAGACTATTTAGTTGTCTTGTTAAATTTGCGATCTTATCCTATAATGTTGTCACTGAGTAGATAATAATGAATCCTTTTTTATCTCAGAAAGTCAGTTGTTTTCTGCTTTTATTCGTTGTCCAAAGACAACTATTATTTTTCATCTCTTCTAGCAATTCAAATGCTTCCTCAACTGTCTCTTGTGTTAAAGATCCTCCAAAAGTTGCGTTTATAGTGGCCCTCATGAATGGATTAACTCCATTGCATAATGTTTGCAATAGGAACTCCTTTGTTAAATTATCGTGAGGATGTCTCCATTGAAAAATATTTGTAATGCTCCCACATTTCATATAGTGACTGCCTATCATTTTTTTGGATCAAAGGAATTCAAATAATCCTAAGCTAAATCCCTAGTAATGATGCCAAAAACTTGTTAAGCAATTTTTAAATCTAATAAAACCATTCATACACTACAAGTTTACATAATATATCTTATCGTATATAAATTTATTGCTCCCATAAGGATTATGCAAGGTTAAAAATTTGAACCTAACTTTCCTAAGGTATTCCAAATGTTATTAGAATAAAAAAAGTAGAAATTAAAACCAAATATAAAAACAAAGCAAATAAATCAAATAATAATAAGTTGCCAATTAAATTTAAGGCTTTGATCAAGATTGAATACTTAGATCTTATTTTTTCTTATTTTATTTAATTAACTCTTTCTGATTCAATTATATGTTTAATCCTAGATTTCTTAAGGTATTGATTACTCTCTTTCAAGACCTGAAAATTCTAAATTTATAACCTCTCGATTCACAAAACTTTCCTTAACATATTCAATTAGATATGAAATTATCTATTGTATAATTAATTTCACATACAAGATCTCTCTTCATAAACATATTTAACATCTTAGAATTTAGACTACACATCAAAAATAATGAAATAACTAAAGGAAATAAAGAAAAGCTCTATTGAAGGCTTGGTCTGGAAAG
This sequence comes from Erythroxylum suave, assembly GCA_027563595.1. Taxonomy (NCBI): domain Eukaryota; kingdom Viridiplantae; phylum Streptophyta; class Magnoliopsida; order Malpighiales; family Erythroxylaceae; genus Erythroxylum; species Erythroxylum suave. The sequence continues at coordinate 5,951 of JAOSBN010077150.1, read as the reverse complement.
ATGGAATTCCTAGTTGTTCTTCTTAATCTTTGATCTACTCTTTAGGGATGGATGATGAGTTTTTGGTGTTTTTCATATATTTAAATAGTGTATTAGGGTCTTGGGGCTATAACTAAGGTTTTCCCACTTTGATCAGTTCCAAAAATACCCTCAAACTCTAAAACAAATGAAAAAATCACGCCTGGGAAGTCATTGTGATGATTGTGACATAAGAGTCATGATTGTGCTCCATGAGGTATAATCATGACAGAGGTCATGCAGTCCCATGTATGCTTGTCACAATTGTGCTCATACACAATCATGAAACCTTTTATATAGCTTCCATCATCATTGTTCTTTAATGATCTAATTTCCAACATGAATAAACACATCAAACTCCTCATAAAACATAGAATTAGGATTGAAATCATGCTCTAAACCACACAAACACTTAGAATATAAGCAAACACTCGTAATAACACAATTCTAAGCCTATAAATAAGATAATCATCTAGTAAAACTTGAAAAAACACACTAAAACACCTATGAAAACTTATTATAAACTATACCTATTACTAAATATATAGTCAATAAAGAACCTACTAGTTTTCATACTTATAGGATTAATTGAAAATTAGATAAGTGTTATAGCCCATCTTGAAGGAAGTTACTTTCTTGATAATTTTTTATGTTTTCATATTATGTTAAATTGAAGGAAAGAGAGTTGAAAATTCAATATTCGAATTCATATATTAAGATATAGATAGTATATGTATGAATATATTATAGCATGAAAAATGAGGGTTGAATAGGTTACTAGAGATAAAATTGTATATTTTTTTAGGCTAGGATAAAACCTGGCATAGGGATTCATAAAGTGAGTTAATGCATTCATAGGCTGCCTTGATTAGAAAGATATTTTGGATTAATCAATTTAAGGATAAAGATTGTATTGATCAAGAGAGCATACAATTGTAACTAAGGGATTTATACTAGTCCAAGGAGCTAGGATTAATTATTAGGTCAAGATTGATTCAAATTATAGGAAATGTTCTATGGGAATTCTTACTTGGATCTAGTTTGTTCATTGGTCATTTAATCCTATATATTAAATTAAATTGGTATTTTATATTTCTATTTATTTTCTTTAAATCAACCATTAATTATATTAAAATAAATACTAGAAAGATAGTCAGTAATTCTAATCTCCATGCGATCAACCCTCGACTTACTTAGACTATGCTATAGGAAATGATAGGTGTACGTACCTATTTAATTTCTTTAACATTTTTCTTTGTGTTTCATTTCATTTATATTATATTATATTTTTGGTCAAATTTAAGAGAAGGATGCAGAATACTGTGCCAACAGCTTGATAGGTATACTTAGACTATACTATAGGAAATGATAGGTATACTTACCTGTTTGATTGCTTTGATATTGTTCTTTGTGTTTCATTTCATTTATATTTCATCAAATTTTTGGCCAAATTTAAGAGAAGGATGCAGAACACAATGTCAACTACCTAAACTCAATCATACCTTATTCCATTTCTGAAAGAGTTTTCCACTTGACTAACACAACACCAATATACCCCTGTGTTCAAACCATGTTCAAAATGTGACCATTCTATTTCTCCAAGTGCCAATGAACTTTTATACTATAGGAAATCTCCATGTGATCATCCTTTGACTTACTTAGACTATACTATAGGAAATGATAGGTATGCTTACCTTTTTTATTTCTTTAATATTGTTCTTTTTGTTTCATTTCATTTATATCACATTAAATTTTTGGCCAAATTTAAGAGAAGGATGTAGAACACAGTTCCAACTGCTTGAACTCAGTTGTGCCTTACTCCATTTCTGAAAGAGTTTTCCACTTGACTAACACAACACCAACATGCCCATAAGTTCAAACCATGTTCAAAATATGACCATTCTATTTCTCCAAGTGCCTATGACATTCTATTATGTTTAGCCTGTGCTCATCAAAACAATGATACCATAACCCTATGTTCTCTGGCCTATATGGGTGATGACTTTTTACATAAAATTTTTAAAGGAGAGGCAACTTAAAAACAAAAGAGGGAGATTAGATTTTGGAGATGAAAACGAATTAGGAGCCATCTTAAGCTAATAACATTAAGAGAAGAGCAAACTTAGGAGAAGAAACAATGAATCCATCAAAATTCATCATGGACTACAATGATTCAAAAACCATAAGGAAATTTTCTTTACCCTTTTTATCTTTTTTATGAGTTTTCTTTATTTTATCATGTTCTAATTAGGATATAGAGCTGGGTAGGATAAAACCTAGGTTGTACGTCAAATTGATTTTTTGATTTAATTAAATATTCTAGCTTCATTGAGAATTGTTTATATTTTTTATTATATTGAATTAAAGGAACAAGAGTTAAAGATTCATATATTGAGATCAAGAGATGATAAGTATAAATATATCACATTATGAATAATGGGGGTTAAATTGGTTGCTAAAGATAGAACATCATATTCTTTCTAGGATAGGGTGAAACCTATCATAGGATTTCATAAAGCAAGATAATGTGCTGATATTTTGTTCAAATCGATTTAAGGATAGGGATTATTGAGAGAGAATATAATTGTAACTTAAGACTTACTACTAGTTTACAGAGTTAGTAATGATCATTAAGTCAAGATAGTAAAATCATTATTTAGATTATCAGGGAATCCATACCCAAATCTAGTTTCATTAGTTTTTAAATATTTTCTATTACTTTAAACTTTTATTTATTTTTATTGCATTTTAAATCAATTATTCATTTATTTATATTAGATAGTATAAATATTGTTAGTGCTAGTAATTCTAGTCTCTATAGGATTGACACTCGACTTACCTAGAATATACTATATGAAATAATAAGTCCACTTGCCTATGTGATTTCTATAGAACTATTCTTTATGTTTCATTTCATCCATATCATATCACAGCCTAAAAGAATGTTTTAGAGGTAAGATGGTTCATGACAGATAATAATAAAGGCTAAGGTGCTAAAAGAAGGAAAGGAGTCTTTGTTGGAAAAATTTGGTTCCACTCATAAGTAATATTGTTATGAAAGAGAAAACTTATAAGTAGAGAAAATTCACACCAATCATTTACAAGAATTTTTATTAGAATTAGTGCTACATCTTTGTAAATCAATGTCCCAACCATATATTTTTACTTAGTTATTATTTTTCATAGAATGTATTGAATCAATGGCTATGGATTTTAGTACAAAAGAATCTAAAAATTGTAGTAAAGATTCTTTAATCATCAAAGAGATAACAAGAAGAGTTCTTATTGAAAATCCATTACTAATGACCAAGCATCCTTCTATACTTCTCTAGGTTCATCATTGTTTCTTTAGCGAGAAGGGTCTTAAACTACAAGTCTTAAACTTCATGTCAGCATCACAAATCAAAGCCTTTATAATCTTCCTTTGGAACATCAAAGTTTTGTGTTTGCTCTAATAGGAATCTGACTTATAAGTGATAATCTCTAATTGGTTACTAGGGTTTGACTATAGACCTGGTATAGGTGGTGCGCCATTAATTATTCTTTTATGGATTAAATAATTTTGTTAAATAAACTTTGTTTTTGTATAAATTTTTTTGAATGATTTTATGGTTCCTCTTTATCCAAAAGAAATAAATTGCACTACAGGCTACTAAAAAGATGTAGAATTCCATCAACAAATTTTTTAATCATCAATAATTTTGATTTTTCTATGAGATTAACTATATGGATCACATGCATGATGAGTTATATTTTGGCCTTATACACTAGAGATTCTTATTTCTTAAATAAAGTAGATGTATCCAATTAAAGTGTAGAGATTTTTTATCATTTATAATTCTCTAAATTATCTTAATTAAGTACACCTAATTATTGTTTTTTTATAGGAATAATCCCAAGCCCTCCTTCATCTTTAGGAAAACAAAGATCACTCCACTAGACCTTAGCTAATGAGTTATTATTGGCCTTTCCTTACCAAATAAAACTCCTCAATTTTTATTTAAATTTCATAGAAATTCTGTTGTGGAACCTTAAAAGAGAGAACCAATACATATGTATGGTATTTAAAACTAAAGTAACCAAATGAATTCTCAATGCTATGGATATATTTCTATTACATCAACTAGTGATTCTTAATTTAATTCTTTCAATGAGTGGTTTGACATTAGTGTATGTTGACCTTTTAGAAGACATTGTAATCCCAACACAAGTAAGGGGTAGGTTGTAAAATAATCTTAGAAGTGTTTTAATATCTAAAATTACAAAAATTCGTAGGTTTTTAAATTGCTCTCACTCGAGTCACAACCACCTATTTTCAAGTTGCTTAATCAATATCTCTGGCAAAATAAAACTTCTAATAATGCATTAGGTTAAGTGGATTTTTTAAAGTAAAAGGAACATTTTAAAAGAAAATAATAGTAGTTTACAATCAATTCATTAGGGAAAACCTATACAATAGTAAAGAAAGTTGGAAACTTTGATCTTTACTAAAGTTTCCATATTATAACTTATGAAAGAAAACAACAAGTATATTTTCTAGGATTCATTTGACCATATTCTTAAGAAATAGGATATCCTTAAGGCTTTGAAGAATCTCATATGATGTCTCTTTCAATGTAGCATACTTTTTCTTAATCTTTTATTATTCCTTTCTTTCCAAATCCCTTAGATACGAATACATAAAGCAATCATATAAAATGTTTAACCTCATTACCAAAGAATTTGTGAGCATATTTTTAGTACCCCTTACAACTTCTAATATCTAAGTATAATACAATCGCAAATAGGTTCTAATAAATCATCTATATGTAAATTAGTATTATATCTTATCTTTAATAATTAAACCCATTTTACTAATATTTAAAGATATTTCACATAAATAATTCCACTTTATAAATAATATTGAATCAATCCTTACTGAAGAAAATATTATGACTTTCCTTATCTAAACATATAAAGAAACCATCCAAAAAACATGTTACACTAATGAACATAATCATAACTGTATTTTAGATGGAAGTTTTTCACTTTGTTAGGGAAACTATTCTGATTAGAGTTGTTGCATTAAAGCCTCTACCATAGTCCTAACTAAGTAGCTCCTGTGACATGATTAAGCAACAATTAAAGCCTTAAAAGATTAGCCCTTGGTTTTTTTTTTAATTTGCTTCTTGGATCAAGCATTATATTATCAGGCCTTTTGTGATTAATACCATTATTAAATTTTCAAAAAAATAAATGATAAAATTAAGTATATTAGGTTGAAATAGTTATAGATGAAATCTTTGTGTTCTAAGCAACTTTTATCTATTAAAATGATATCAATCTTCTTCTCTATCAAAAGTAGCTTCTAAATTGGTCTCTTATGGGTTGCTTTACCTCACTATATCTAACTTTAAGTTTTAAATAAAATTAAAATATAAAATAATAACAAGAAGAACTTTAAATTTAGAGTTTCCAACTACTTTTATATGTTTACTTCATTTAGAACATGGTATGGGAAATAAATGTGTCCTAAGTCATTTATCTTTCTATAACATTATAGAGGGTGATATAAGCTCTAACTTACTATGTCCTAGGTTTGGTATCTGTTGGATCGCAAAAAGAAAGCATGCCATATTTAGAGAACCGGTAGATTTCAAAACTTTTTAGAAATCTTATTTGTAGTAGAAGAAATATATGCAAATCATCATGCCAATCTATACATGATATGGTATAAGGATAATAATAAACATAAACAAGATAGTGATATTACTGACTCCTTCGCTACAGCTTTAATTTCTCGTCGTGCTATCCTCTCCTTCTTCTTGTATCCAAAGCCTTTGCTTTTGAATCCTTTTCTTCGTCAATCCATCATCTCCTTGTTGTTGTATCCTCAACCAATTTGATTTACCTCTTGTTCTTCTAGGACAACTTGGTTAACAAAATCCTTTGGT
>JAOSBN010077149.1:0-42587 GCA_027563595.1 Erythroxylum suave | reverse complement strand
TGCATGTACAATCATTACATGTGCAAAATTCACTATTCACGTGCATATATGAATGCATGAACATAGCCAAAAAATTTTAAACACTCCTAACTCGTTCCAAATTACTATCTTACCCTTCTCATCGGTGATGGGATGTTACATTAACGCATGTTTTAAGGGACATTTACTGTGTCTGGATGATGAGTTGAGAAATGGAACTTCAAGAAAAGTATAAAAAGAGGCTAGAGGAAGAGATAGGTCACGATTATGTACCTATATGGTCGTGCAGAATTGAAGTTGGACAAGTTAGGGAGCCTTTATCACATTCATGAAAAATGAATAATTGTGACAAAGCAAACAGATAAGAGGTAGTGTATGATCATGCACAGTCACGATCGTGTAAAGACAAAATTTTTAGGTTGTGAGATTTTTGTATTTTGATGATTTGTGGATATTTTTAGAATAGAAAAAGTAAGGAAACCTAAGAAGAGATCTAGGATGATTAAGAAGTATTTAAGTAAAACAAAAACACAAGAAGAGCTGAATGGAACATCTAAGAAAGAGATCAAAGAGGCAAAATTCTAGAAGAACAAGGCTTTAGAATTTTCCAGCTCAAGGACAAGATGAAGAATACATCTGAGATTCAATCTTATAATTTTTCATTATTCTTAAATGTTGATTATGAAAAATTATGGATTTATTTTAGCTAGAAATTGCTAAATTTATTTTAGAAATTCCTCTTGATTTATTTTTGTTAAACTTTTATGTTCTTGATTTAATATAAACATACGTTGTGGTGTTTATTGTTTTAATCATTGATTTAAATAGAAGAATAGGTTGAAATACCTATGTTATGTTTCACAATAATAGTTGGTTCCATAATAGACCTATAAACATTAGACTAATAGGCAATTACGAAGTTATCTTAATTATTTGTTGGTTACCCATAAGATTGTTTCAAATTCAAATAGATAGTTAGGAAAACATTTAGGATATCATAAGGTAACAATTAAATACTTATATATTTCAATTATGATTATTTGGTTAGATCTCCATTGATGGTAATTATAATTATTGGATATTTAGGGTCAAGTTTTATTAAATTAAAAAGGTAAGGTGAAAACAAAACAAGGATAGAGGTAATTCCGAAGTTTTTATCATTGATTAATCACAAAGTCATTGCTACTTTGTTGATTGTTCAATGATCAATTTTAGTTTATTTTCTAGAAAAATTACTATATTGTTACCTTAAAAAAAGTTTTACAAAAATTGTTAGGTGACTTATAACAATCTTTATTTGAATGATACTATTTATATTATAAAAATACGATCCATAATTATGGTATAGATAGATTTAAAACATAAAAAAGAAGTTTTTGATGCCATTGTTAAGGACTATAAGTTTTGTTGCATGAGCATAAGAACAGCAACGATTTCTAGAAAGCTGCACTATATACAAATTTTTGACACTACTAAGCACGAGAGAGAAATTTAGAAAGCAAATGACAAGAAGTTATAAAAAGATCAATAGAAGAAGAAGGGAATTAAGAAGGTTAGTGAAAGAACCCTTATGGAATTTATGAGGTCGAGGTTTAATGCTAATCAATAAGGGGTCATAAGATGACTAGTGTAGAGAAATAGTTCCAAACTTAAACCAACCTTGCTAAATATGTTGCAAACTAATGTCTAGTTTTATAGAATGGACAATGAGGATCTTACTGCCTATTTAGCCAATTTCTTAGAGATATATGACATGTTTAGATATATAAGTTATCATAGGATTCATCCAAGATGAAGCTATTAACATTCAAGCTTAAAGATCGAGCCAAAGAATGGTTGAATTCTCTTAGTATAGAGAACATGATGATATAGGAGTAGTTGGCACAAACCTTTTTGGATAAGTACAGCTAATATGTGCTTAAATATTGACACATTTGATCTACCACACGTAGTGATTAATGCCTTGGAAATACTTAGGATACTCACTTTATCTCATATTTGATTTTAGGTATATTTGGAAAGTGAAGGAGCTAAAGTGACCTAAAAGCACTCATTAAAGCCATCCTATGAATGACCATATTCTATTGATTCATAGAGCAAGTAGAAGATTGAATGAAGAAGAGGAGAATTAAAAAAAGAAGTAAGGAAGAAGCTCGGAAGACCACTCATGGCTTGTTGGAAATTGTCACAGTCATAAGTGAAGTCTCACAGCTATGATATCTTGTATGGGCGTGAGACTTTCTCACACCAATGCATTCTTCTCACGGTGACAGCCAATGCCCATGCATTTTCTTGACAGCTAGTTGCTCCCATGCATGCTTGGTAGCCCATGCCTTCTCATAGTGAAGCCATCTTCTAGCTGCATTCCCATGACAACCAAGGTAGAAATGCTTCTTATGGTAATGAGAAGTTACACACGAGTGTGACATACTTAGTCACACATTTGAGAAGTAACTCATTGATGTAAGAAGGCTAGGTGTCCTTCAGTTTAAACCTAAATTTTTACTACATAAGGAAAAGGTTTTGATGGCATGAGGGACTCATTCGGGACAGACCTATCCGAAATTATTTCTCTTATTTCTCTTTAGTTTTTCTTTATTCTTCAACCCTAATAGTTGCGACGGAGGCGCTGGCTGAATGGGGTGTTGGATGCGCCCAATTTAACTTAAAGAAAATTATGCATAACATTTCTCAATTTTGTTGAACATGTTACCTTTGAGGTAAAATTCTGGATTAATACATTTATTACCTAACTTTCATGGTCTTGTAGGTGAGGATGCACTTAAACATGTCAAAGAGCTCGATGTGGTTTGTTTGAGCATAAAGCCTCTTAGGGTGACAAATGAGCAGATCATGTTGAGGGCCTTCCTATTCTCTCTAAAGGATGCAACAAAGAACTGGTTATTTGATTTATCGGCTGGAAGCATAAATACATGGCTAGAGATGAAGAGCCTATTCAAGCAGAAAAATTTTAGAGATAAATAGCCTGTTCTTGGAGAAATATTTTTTGGCCTCAAAGACAACAAGTATTTGGAAGGAGATATATGGTATTAAGCAGTATAACAGAGAATCTCTTTACTAGTACTGAGAGTGGTTTAAGAAGTCAAGTGCCAGTTGTCCACACTATAACATATTGGAGCAACTCCTCATCTAATATTTCTATAAAGGACTATTATCGATGGAGGGGAGTTTGGCTGATTCAATGAGTGGTGGGGCACTTTATGAGAATACTCTAATTGAAGCCAAGATTTTACTCTAACTGATGGACATTAACATATAACAATTCGACACTCGTGATGAGTAAACGAGGTAAGTAATTCATCAATGGAACATCATTTAGATGAACTAACATCTTTTGTGAGACAAATTGCAGTTGGACAGGCATAAGTGAAAGCATGTAGAATATGTTTAGACTTAATCCATCTAACCAATGAGTGCGCAACATTACAAGAAGGAAGTATAGAGTACGTGAATGTTGCAGGAGGGAACTTCCCAAAGCAGTTCAACTCGCACTCACAATCATATAACCCAGGCTAGAGGGATCACCCCAACTTTAGCTATGAAGAGAATAGGTAGCAGAATTACCTTCAAAATTAGTCACAAGGAGCACTAGGATTTCAACCAAGGCAACAAGGAGCACTTGGAGCCTCTTCTTTTAGTTTAGGAAATTCTCTAGAAGAATTTATCAAGACTTTTACTACTAGCAATCTCTAGTTCCAACAGAACCTATAGTAGCAATAGTAACAATTTAAGTAGGGAGTACAATAATCCTAGCAAGAGACAAACGTGAGTGTACAGAATTTAGAAAACGAAATAGGTTAGATGGCAGTTAGGCTAAGCTATATTGAATCACAAAGTGTAGGAAAACTACCATCCCAACTTAAAGCTAACTTGAAGAATGTCAGTGCTATAATTCTGAGGAGCAAATAAGAGATCGAGGGTCCTAAGAGAACTCTACCCAGGATAGCTATCAAGAAAGAGATCGAGGGTCCCAATATTACTAAGTAGGTTGACAAAACTGAATAAGGAGATGACGGACAAAGAGATATTGGAGACTTTCCAAAAAGTGGAAGTCGTCATACATTTGCTCGAGAAAATTAAGCAAGTATTAAAGTATGCTAAATTCCTTAAAGATTTGTGTACACACAATAGGAAATTGCAGGGTGATGAAAAAGAAATGATGGGTGAGAATGGTCTGCAGTATTTAAAAAGAAGATACCTTTAAAATGTTGGGATCCAAGTATGTTTACCATTCCTTGCAAAAACATTACAGTGATCAATAGAGCTATGTTGGATTTGGGTGCTTCGATTATTGTGATGCCTTGTTCGATTTATATTTCTTTAAATTTATGCCATTTGAAAGAAACAAGGGTGGTCATACAATTAGCTAACTGCACTAATGCTTATCCTGATGGTGTGGTTGAGGATGTCTTGGTGCAGGCGGATAACTTAGTGTTTCCTATAGATTTCTATGATCTGGATATGAATGATGTCACTTCTTATAACCCGATACCTATCTTGTTGCAGAGATTGCTTCTTAATATGGCTTAAACTATGATAAATGTTTGTGAGCGCACCCTCATAATGGAATTCAATGGTGAAGTGATTCATTTTAATATTTTTTATGCCATGAAACATCCTCCTGATGATCATTGTGTTTTTTCTATTGACATGATTGATCTTTTGGTACATAAAATGTTTAAATTAAGTTGAAATGATCATTTGGAAATGATTTTGATTGAGGAATTGGAAGCAAAAGCCAACCGATGTAGAAATGGGAGAGGAGCTAATGGAAGTGATAATTGCTTTGGAATCATCAGAAAACTCTAGAAAAAGGTATGATTTTGCTTTTCTAAAACTATCTGAATCTCACTAAAAGTTGTTACCTTTTGATGTACAGGCACCAGAATTGGAGTTAAAGCTACTCCTTACATAACTCAAGTGTGCTTATTTGGGAGATAAGCAAACTATTCTTATCATCATTTCTGTAGAGTTGACTTCAAATCAAAACAGAGGTTGGTTCGAATGCTGAGAGAGCACAATAAGGCCATCAGGCGGATTATTGCGAATATCCAAGGTATAAGTCCTTCCATATGCATGTACTGCATTTTGTTGGAGGAGGATATAAAATCCACAAGGTAAGCTTAGCGTATGCGGAATTCTCTAATGATGAAAGTTATGAAGAAGGAAGTTCTGAAGCTTCTTGATGCTCGGGTGATTTACCTGATCTCTAATAGTAAGTGGGTAAGTACTGTCTAGGTGGTTCCAAAGAAGTCTGGAATCACCATTGTGACAAAACAAGAAGGCTAGTTGGTTCCAAGAAGGCGAGTTGGTTCTTACTAGAGTGTAAATAAGGTGACGAGTGTGTATTAATTATAGGAAGTTGAATTATGCAACTTATAACGACCACTTTCCCCTTCCCTTTATTGATCAGATGCTTAAGATATTGGCTGGTTATGATTATTATTACTTTTGATATGGTTTTTTAGGTTATCTCCAAGTTCTAATTACACTTAAAGATTAGGAGAAGACTATATTCACATGCCCATTCGGTATGTTCGCTTTTCGAAGGATTCCATTTGGATTATGCGACACACCCCTAACATTTCAAAGGTGTATGGTAAGCCTTTTTTCTGAATATGTTGAGAAGATTATTGAGGTATTCATGGATGATTTTAGTGTGTGTAGATCTTCTTTTGATCACGACAATCTTGCCATTATCTTAGAACTATGCATAGAAACTAACCTTGTGCTGAACTGGGAAAAATGTCATTTTATGATGAATCAAGGTATAGTTTTAAGCTATGTTATATCTTCTAGGGATTGAAGTAGATAAATCTAAACTTGATCTTATTTCTTCTTTACCTTACTCCTCAACTACAAGGGAAGTGCGTTCTTTTCTTGGTCATGCAAGTTTCTATCGAAGATTTATTAAGGACTTTTCGAAGATAACCGCATCATTATACAAACTTCTACAACAAAATGTCTCCTTTGAGTTTGATGCGAAGTGTAAGGTAGCATTCAACAAACTTAAGGAGCTTCTAACATCCCCACTAGTGATTCAACTGCTATATTAGAAACTCCCCTTCGAGATCATATGTGATGCAAGTCATTATGCAATGGGGCAGTTCTAGGATAAAAAGTGGGAAAAGCTTTATCTGCCACCTACTATGCTTCCAAGACTCTAAACCCAGCTTAATTGAATTATTCAATAACAAATAAAGAACTCTTATCTTTGGTCTTTGCTTTGGAAAAATTTTGATCGTATTTGCTTGGTGCTAAAATGATTGTTTATTCCAACCATGTAGCTTTACGATACTTACTCATGAAGAAGGAAGCAAAATTAAGGCTAATCAGATGGATTATACTCCTTCAAGAATTCGACTTGGAGATCAGAGATAAGAAGGGGGCAGAAAACATGGTGGCAGACCATCTCCTTTGTTTGATAAAGGAAGAAGATGATATCCCTCTACGATAAACCTTTCTAGATGAGCAATTATTTTCTGTTGATACGGTACCACATGGTATGTAGACATTGTCAAATTTTTAGTTACTAAGAAATTACCTGTTCGTTTGTCAATGACTTAGAAGGATAAACTACAAAGTGAAGTTTAGTATTACGTATGAGACAACCTATATCTTTGGAGGCACTACACAGATCAAGTTATTAGGAGGTGTGTACAAGAAAATGAAACATCCTTAATCTTAGCCTTTTACTATTCGTAGGTGTGTGAAGGACATTTTGGAGTGAAAAGAATGACTCATAAAATTCTAGAATGTGGATTCTACTAGCCAACATTGTTCAAAGATGTATATCTTTTGCAAATCCTGTGATAAATGCCAATGGTTAGGTAACTTGTCCTGTAAGGATCAATTGTCACAAACTCCTTTGTTTTTTTGTGAAAATTTTGACATTTAGGGTATTGAATTTACGGTACCTTTCCCTCCATCTTTTAGCTTTACTTACATATTGTTTACAGTTGATTTTGTTTCGAAATATGTGGAAGCCAAAGCCATCAGGACTAACAATGCAAAGGTTGTTGTAGATTTTGTTAAGGCTAACATTCTTTCTAGGTTTGGGATACTTAAGGAAATGGTTAGCGAAAAAGGAACCCACTTTTGAAATAGGGTGATGAAAGCAATGTTAAAAAAATATTACATGATAGGTGTAAATTGCTTCATATTTTAGGATATAGTTTGATATGTGTTTAGCCGTTAATTAGATCATTTAGTGTATGTTTACATTAGAATTATGATTGTTAATTATTTGTGTTTTGAGTTTTTGATGAGTTAGTACAAGTTTTTAAGCTTAAATATTATATTTTTGAGGTACCTTAATGTGTTTTCTAGTGTTTTAGGGTCCATATCAAAGAATAGAGGAGTTTCAAAGGGAACTCGAGTCATAACACAGGCTCATAATCATGGCAGGCATGCCTCAATCATGACTGAAGCTCCAAGAATGGCCCATGATTGTGGCTTGCATGCTACGATAGTGAAAAAAGGCTCAGATGTAAGCCACAATCGTGGCTTGTGTAGGCCAGACACTTAGATGCTTATGAGCTTAACATTTCAAGGGATTTTTTTAGATATTTCGTGTTGGACCCTGTTTCTGGAGCCCAATGTTTGGAGTCATACATGAGTGCATTATCTTGTAGGGTCCTTTTGATGGAATCTCATTAGCCAACTTAGGCTCATCTCCATTCTCATAACATCCCAAAATTTCCATAATTTGAATACTTGAGATATGACAATCCATTCTTATGTTTATATCCTCAACCGTCACCCTAAACAATTCACTCACTTTTATCTCTTATTTTCATATCAAACTAAGTACATTTCAATCTACATTCAAGCCTAAATATGACAGAGAAAAGCATTGGCGGGTCCACAATTTGCATATGTACATGATTTGGCACAATTAGCATAACTTTCACCATGGATCACAGATTAAGGTCATTCAAGCATGGTTTCGAAGAGCAATTTGTGTTCTACAACTTCCGTGAAGACCTCGAAGAGAGATTCTTGCTATTTAAAGAGTCAAAATTTGGACAATTTTAAAACTGTCCCGAGAAGGTCCGCTTAATGGACATACGTCCCTTCAAATGGACATGACCTGGTCTGGGACACTAAAACATCCGAGAAGGTCCGCTTAGTGGATATAAAGTCCGCCTAGCGGATAGTTACAGGTTAAATTTCATATTTCCAACTCCTACAAGTTACCTATGACCTATATTATGCATATCTATCATTCCTAACTCATTTTTCTCATCATTTTCGCTTCCATTTCAACTCAATATCATTTACAATCAATTCATAATCCATGTTTGGCCATCATCCCAAAACATAATCGTTGAACTTATATACATTCATCATAAATTTCTACATATGTTCAACCCCATTTATCATCTTCATTTCATCTTTAACTTATCACACTACTTCTTCCCATTTCAAGACCCCATAATACTTCCTATGTCAAGACACCACATTACTCTTATTTTGTTAGATCAAAATGGAAATGCTGTAAAATGTCCTGCATACACCCTATGCAGCGTCACTAACTTGTAACAATCATAACTTTCAAGTCCGATCTCCAAAATTTACAAACTATATATCATTGGAAAGCTAAAAGAATGAACTACAACTTCCAGATGACAACCTTGTCCAAATCAGCCTAGATCGGTAAAGTTTTTCTCCTGAAGCAAAACAAAAATTTCTACCCCTATGAATGCTTGAAATTTGCAATGTACAACTTGGAAAGTCACGAGAATAACCATTCAACTACCAACTTTACTTTATTAAACTCCCTAATCTCTACTCTTTTAAATCATCCCTTACTACTAATTCTCATCATTCACAAAAACCTTATCTTTCCTTTTTCCATAATATCTCACATATATGTATATATATATATCAACAATTCATGTTCAAAGTTCATCAACTCAATTGGATAACTTTTCCAAGTACATCTAATTTCAACTCACATCATCCATACATAATCCATATTTTGTTAACAACAAAATAGAAGTTTACAAAACTTTAATGGAATTCCAAGCCACATTACATCATCGATATCCAAAATTCAAAATACAAAAGATACCAAACTTAATAATTCTCGAAATGCATCTAAAGTCTGGATTTTACAAAATCTAACTTAATATACAGAAACATTGCAAAAATATAGTGATACCTTAACTCTTGGTTACTCAATCTCATTTTTTTCACTTGAAGATGGGACAAAAAGGTGGTGAGCTTAAAACCTCATAGGTAACAAATTTATAACGAATAATAAGCAAAACCATTTAAAATGTTCATTGTCATAGAAAATTCTTATTGAATCATAAAACATATGGTTCTTAAATTTTTAACCAAATTCACAATAAAACAAATCATGTATGCATCAATCTTGTCAACATATCTTGAATACATAAACACATCAGAATGGTTTGGGTAAATCCATGAACATGAAGAACTACACAGTTCCACCTAATGGTCTTGTTTATTCGTAAACTTGAGAGAGTCTATGAAAGAGCTTCGTGCCACTAGCAAGTAGGCGGGAGAAGCCTTTAACTTGGTCAACGTGCATGTGACATTGTTGAATGGATTACACCAAACATTACATGTAATTCATGAATTGTAAACCAATTGCCCAAATGGCACATTTTCAAAACATGTCTTTCATGAACATGAAATATTTCATATACACTTCCATCATCTTTTTCACAATTAATAAACAAAATTCAAATATCAAGCATATTGAAATTTCTCAAATCATTCAAAAGAAACAAATGCCATAATTATAAAGCAATGAAAAATCATTTTATTTTCTTGACTAAAAAGAAAACATAATGGCTCATTATCCAATTATAAACATGAAACCTACCTTAATTTCCTTGCTTAAAACTTTGTTAAAAATGCCTCAACTCTTGCTCCTCTTGCCTTCTTTGATTCCCTTTTATCAAAGACAAAATTCCCATTTAATAGGGATTCAAATTGGAGAACCCATAAAACACATTCACCAAAATTGATCCTTGAATTCTTAAACCCATACATTTCTTAAGCTTTATGAACTAAAACCCTTTCAAAAATTCAAAAGATTAAAATCAAACTTACCTTGAGTCTTCAACAAATAGTGAGATTGTTGGCCCTAATAGAAGCTCTAATCGTCCTTTTCCTTTTTCCCTTTTTGAACAACTTCAACATCACTCTTTAAGACTAAGAAAAATCAAAACCTAGCTTAGCTTTCTTTCTCTCCTTTCTTTTCTCTCCAGTGACACTCTCTCCCTCTTCTATCTTCTAATTTTCGTTTCTCTCACTTCACTCTCTTCTATTCACATTTTTCTCCTTCTAATAACCAAGACAACACTTTCCTCTTCCCTTTTTACACTTAATGAGTCCAAAAGGTCCATTTTACCCTTCCTTATAAGCTTAGGTTCTTTTAACCTTAAGTGGTCTTCCAAAAATGCCCTTTATGAAACCTTACTACCTTAACACTTTAATTCTATTAACATAAGTCAAATAATCTTACTAACATTAACATAATAATAACTCCAAAAATTAAATTCATCAAAACTTCATAATTCCTTTAAATCATGCTTAACTAGAGGAAAAAAAAATGGGGGCCAACATTTCGGACCATAAAAAAACTTAGGGTTACCTAACACATAAAATACTATTTAAAGAACAACAAGAGAAGAGAAAAAAAGAGCTTTTCTTGTAGCCACACTTGAAAGCCTAAAGAGAGAATACCTAGAGAGAAAAAGAAGAAGAAGGAAGAAGAAGAAGAGGAAGACGAAGCTGACTCAACATGCTTCCCAGATCTAGAAGTTTTCTAACGTCTTTGCTTTCCATCATCTATTCCAAGTCGTTATTTCGTTTCTGTTTCTATTTTATTTATCTATAGAATTGAGATGGATAGTACGATGATATGATTTGGAATATTGATGTTCTTCTAAACTCTCTTTCAGGATTTTATTTTGATTTAATGTTATCCGAGTTGATTTTGTGCTATTTGAATTTGGCATTGTGATTTGTTGAGTTTCTTGCATCATTTGGTAATAAACTGAGAGGGTGAATTGAATAAAAAATGATTAGATCAGATTAATGAGAGTTAGGCTATTCAATAGAAATTGTAATTAATCTGATCGGTAATTATGCGGAGAGAAACGTCGTGTAAGACCCGATAGTTTGCTAGAGTGCTTTAGATCTAATTAGGATTTTGAGTCTCTTATTAATTGAGAGATTACAAATTTCATAATGTAATTAGGGTTTATAAATTAGGGCTTAATGGTTATAACTTGAGAGAGAGTAATTAGCCATAGGATCATCTAGAATCGATGCCCTATTAGCACATAATCGACTAGGTTAGCATTAATGATGAGTAAAATTCCCTTTCTCATAACTTGGTTAATTTCTCTTGATTGATTTCTATTGTGTTTTTTCACCGTTAAAAATTTCATTTCTTTTTGTATTAATTTCTGAATTACTACTCTTACCAACCAATTTCTAGAATTTACTTGTCTTATGAAACTTTATTTTTGTTATTTCAATTTTCTTAGCCTTAGATAACATATAATTATATTAGTCCCCCTCCTTATAGGATTGACACCTCTTATACTACATTCGCGACCCATTCACTTCTAGCATTTAAGGGCTTATAAATTTTAAAGTTAAACAACATAATCAACTTTTGGTGTCGTTGTTAGAAGGGTGTAGAATTAGTTTAATTCTTATAGTCTAAGGCGTTTCACTATCTTTATTGATTGTGGTACCTAATCATAAGAAGAAAAAAAGAAGAAGAGAGAAGCTAGGCATAAAGTAGATGATGCTATTAGGTTGAGGCTCTTAGAAATTTCCAACACCTTCCGATATATTGGAATGTTGGAGGATGCCGTTAGGATGAGACTCTTTTCCTTTACACTTAGGGATTGATCCAAGGCTTGGTTGATACGAGTTTTTCTAGATAAATATTTCCCTCTAAACAAGACAATAAGACTAATAAAGGCAATTATCAATTTCCAACAAAATATCGGGGAGTCTTTATATGAAGTGTGGGAGCAGTATAAGGAATTGCAAAGGAGTTGTCCTTATCATAACCTACCTAACAAATTTGCAAAGGATTTGTCCTTATCATAACCTACCCAATGAATTCTTATTGTAAACCTCGTACACTGGAGTTAATCCACCCAAAAGGAGCACCATAGACGCGGCTATTGGATCATTATTTATGAGGAAACCAGTTAAAGTAGCACATGATCTGTTAGAAGACATGGTATACACTAGTTGTCTTCAGAAATCTAAATGAAGCAGTCATCAGTCAACCTTTTGGGACCCAGGAGGAATGATTGCTGCAAATTCAATGACAACATTGCAAGATGAGATCAACAACTTAACTAAGTAATTGAATAGCCTGAAAGCCACCTCGTCCTCTCCAGTCACATCAATGCAGTAGGAATATAAGTCATGTGGACAAGAGAGCTACTTCACAGCTGATTGCTTCTTAGGGGAAAACATCAACATGGAGCAATTCAACTTTAATGGAGCACAAGTTGGTCAGGGAAATAGTAATCCTTATTCTAGCATATACCAGTTGGGGTGGCATAACCACCCAAATTTTCACTGGTTTAACAATACTGCGATTCAGTTTAGAAATCAAAGGTTGATTGTAGGTTTCTAATATGACAAAGTTTTAATAATTAACGTCGATATTTCTTAAGCAGACGGGTTATTCATGTAGTACCTAAGGTGTCAATCCCACGATAAGGGTTAATCTAATCCTAAAATCTAAGGCCCAAACAATTCACAATAATTTGAAATGAACAAACTAAAACAAGAAATTATTTCAGTCACTCAATTCAAATCCAAGAATCAGTTATGATAATATCAACAAAATAGCGGATGCCACAACTAATCTAGAATCATCCTAAAGGACTACCAATTGAGAGAAAGGGGAACTTTATCTGACTTTAATGAAAACCTAACCAATTATGAATTACTAGATTACTGGTTTTAGACGATCCTAGGGTTGACTACTCTCTCTAGAGTTATAATCATTAAACCTAATTTATAATCCCTAATCAGATGATGGGAATTACAACCTCTAGATTAGAAACTTATCCAAAACCTAAATTAGATCTGAAGTTGTCCAAAAAACTATCAAAAATCTATACAAGATCTCTCTTCGAACAAATTACCGATTTGATTTAATTCTCGTTCTATTAAATTACCTAACTCTTGTTAGCCCAACTTAATGATTTTTACTCAGTTCATGTAAGTGTGGAATTTAAATCATAAGTAATTCAATAAAAACACAACAATCAAATTTCATTAATATCAAAGATGAAATAACCCCAAGGTGAGTTTAGACAATCCTCAACATTCAACAATTTTATCATCAACGGCTATCCCTAATTCTATACAATTATAAAATTGAAACTAAACCAAAAATACAATCGGAATGGATGATGGAGGTAGCAGTGACAGGAAACCTCTTGTTTCAAGAAGTACTTCATGTAGGCTTCTTCTCCATGTCTCTCTTCCTTTTTATCTTTGTCAATCTCTCGATGAACTCTCTAGAGTTTCTTAATTAAAGGTTGATGCAAAAGCTGCTCACCTATATTCTTCTTGTTCTTTAAATACCTCTTTATATTCTAGTAGCTGTATGTTTTTTTTGGGTTCGAAAAGGTCCCAAAAATCTCTTGAAACTTGACGTTTTCAATTATTTGGGCATCTAGCCAACACAGGAAATGATCATGCCCTTGATGCCATGATCATGGGAGAAGTCCACCCTTCTGTCACAATTGTGGCATCAGGCCATGATTATGGGCAGTATCTTAGGTTTTGACAACAAATGTAGGCAGTATCTTAGGTTTTTGTCATGATCGTCGGCATTATCATAGGTCACGATCGTAAGCTACCTCCCATGCTTCTATCATGATGGGCCATTGTTTGGGCCTGAATATCCTCGAAACTTCTCTGTTCTTCGATGCTCCATAAGCTGGCTCCCATGCTTCTATCATGATGGGTCATTGTTTTGGTCGGAGGATCTCTGAAACTTCTTCGTTCTTTGATGCTCCATAAAAAACAGTTAAACACAATTAAATAACAAACTAAGACAATTCTACCCTAAGAACATACTAAATAATTAAATTAACACTTAAATGGATAACAAATTAAGCCCTAAAATATGATGCAAATCATATTTATTAACATCCCTACACTTAAACGTTTGTTTGTCCTCAAGAAATCAAAATAACAAACCCACAACAAATAATACAACAATGAGGCAATGACTTCAACTTCATGAAATAAATTTAACTTCAAACACAATCATTCAAGTCATTTCAATTCATTAACATGCAAAATCTACATCTAGGGGCTTTGAACTAAATATAAAGATTAATTTAGATCCAATTGTTAACTTACTTACCCTTTTCATTGCACACACACATTAATAAATTTTGGCCATTCAGACTCTGTAACTACTCTAAAGTATGTTTTCATGAAAAGTCAAGCTATTACAAGTTCAGTAGGTTCTTTTTTTGTTTATTCAAAAAAACAACCTAGTCTTTTACTCAGAGGATAACATTGATGATGAATGACGATCTAGTTACTCAACTAAGTCATTTTTTATTTAACTGCTTGGTTGGAACATCATTATAGCATTTTGACATGGAGGCACATATTTATGATGTTTTTTAATTCGATTACTCAGCTATGTTCTCAACTGGCTACTAGCTCTATTCATAACTTGAAGGCCAGCCGAATAGTTATTTATTAAAAAATTACCTACCTTGTTGTTTTAACTACTCATTTCCATGAAAAATACTAGTAAAGTTACCTAAGTTGAAAGGCCTTAAATTATGAATGAATGTAACAATTTAAAGGGTCACCAACTTACACTAAATCCTAATTAAGCTGTATATTTATCTGAAGACCCCAATTCACTCATTTTACGATCTAATGATTCTTTAAAACCTAATAGAAATCCATCTACGCCATTGACGCATTCACATAATTCACAAAATGCAACCTAACAACTATCATATAATATGCAAAATCGCATTCAAAGCAAAACACATAACCCTCCCCACATTTGAACAACACATTGTCCTCAATGTGTGAAGGGAACAAAAAAACACATAAGGAAAGAAGAAACTTAAATTAAAGCAAAAAAAGAAGAAGATAAAAATGAGAACTAAATTTAAAAGGAAAGAGGGTTAGACAAAGTCTCATGTAGATGGAGGAGGTGATAGTGTAGGAGGTGGCAAATGAATGCCCTGAGAGAAGTAGTTATCCTAGATCAACACAAATTAATGAAATTTTATTGAAAGCTCAAAACAACGCTAACTAAACCTAACAATTTCAATAAAACTACCAAACATGCTAATTTATGGTCCTTAGCTTGACCTAGCATCCATGAATGCATCTTAATTTTTCTCAGATAAGGAAATCAGTTCCTTATCCTTGGGAATTGATCCTCTGAGATATAGGTTGCAACGATGCCCGTTGACCTTAAAGGGCTCCTTATTAGTATTTTCCAATTTGAGGGCTCCATGTTCAAAAACTTGAATGATCGTAAATGGTTCACTCTGTCTAGATTTTAACTTCCCTAGAAATAGCTTCAACCTTGAATTATATAGCAAAATTTCATCTCTTATTTTAAATTCCTTTGGTTTAAGACAAGCATTGTTCCATTTCTTTACCTTTTTCTTATAGAGTTTGGTATTTTCATATGCATTATAATGAAACTCTTCAAGTTCAACCAGTTGTAGAAGTCTATTTTTACCTGCTTGTTTCCAATTAAAAGTTAATGCTTTAATCGCCCAATAGGCTCGATGTTCTAATCCAATTAACAAATGACAAGCTTTCCCATACATGAGTCTATAAGGTGTTGTTCCGATAGGTGTTTTCAAAGTTGTCCTATAGACCCATGAGGCATCATCTAGCTTGCCCAATCCTTCCTGGAGTTGTTCACCTTCTTTTCTAAAATTCTATTCAACTCCTTGGTTGACAACTTCCACTTGGCAACTTGGTGGTGTACTCCATATCTTTTTAAGAGGGCATCAAAAGATCTATTGCAGAAATGTGTGCCTCCATTACTTATTTTCATATGTGGCACTCCAAAACGGTTGAATAACCTTTTAATGAACTTTTGCACTACTTTCCCATCATTGGTTAAAGATGCTACTGCTTCAGTCCAATGCGAAACATTATCTACTCCCACTAGAATGTAAATATTTCCTATTGAAGATGGAAAAGGACCCATTAAATCAATGTCCCATACATCGAATATTTCCACCTCTAAAATGTTAGATAAAGACATCTCATCTCTTTTGGAGATGTTACCTATTCTCTGGCATTGATCACATCATGTTATGAAGGTCTGAGCATCCTTAAATAGTTATGGCTAATAAAACCCACTCTCAAGTATTCAAGTCATCATTTTGTTGGCTCTATAACACCCAACATACTGATGTTCATGACATTGCTTTAAGATATCTAACATACTGATCTGTTTAACCCATCAACATATGTTCTATATAAAATTGTCTCATCCCATATATATAGGTTAAAATCATGCAAGAATTTCTTCCTTTGTTGGTAAGACAGATCTGACGAAAGTTTACCGATGGCAACATAATTTCTGATACCAGCAAACCATGGTATAGTCAAACTCTCGAGTAACATCAGGGTTTCATCAGAGAAACTTTCATTAATATCATTGATTGGCTTTCATTCACCTCGTTCAAGTCTAGATAAGTAGTCTGCAACCACATTTTTTGCTCCCTTTTTATCTCTCACCTCTATATCAAATTGTTGTGAAAGTAACACCCATCGAATGAGCTATTTTTGCATGTTTTTTGTTGAAAAAGTATTTTAATGCTAGGTGATCAGTGAATACAATTACCTTTTAACCCAAAAGATATTGTCAACATTTATCACACATGTACACTACTGTGAGTAGTTCCTTTTCTGTAGTGGTGTAATTTAGCTGAGGTCCTATAAGAGTCTTACTAGTATAGTAAGTCGCATGCAACTTCTTCTCTTTCCTTTGGCCTAATATGCAACCTATGGCCTGGTCACTTGCATCACACATAATCCAATCCAGTGGTGATAGAATTGGTGCTGATATTAATGCCTCCTTTAGTGTGTTGAATGTAGATATACATTTTTCATCAAACAAGAAGGGCACATCCTTCACTAAAAGGTTTGTCAAAGGTCTTGTAACTTGCAAAAAGTCTTTGATGAATCAATAAAAGAATCCTACATGACTTAAAAATCTTCGCACACCTTTTACATTACTTGGTGGTGGAAGTTTCTCTATCACTTCTATTTTTTCTCTGTCAACTTCAAATCCATGGTGAAAAATTTTGTGCCCTAGCACTATCCCCTCCTGTACAATAAAATGGCATTTCTTCCAATTCAACACCAAGTATGACTCTTCACACCTTTGAAGAACTTTGTCCAAATTAGTTAAAATTTTTTTGAAATATCCTCCAAGAAATGAAAAATCATCCATGAACACCTCCATGATATCTTCTATCATGTCAACGAAGATAAACATCATACATCATTGAAATGTAGCTAGGGCATTATGAAGTCAGAAAGGCATCTGTCTGTACGCGAAAGTACCATAAAGGCAAGTGAATGTATTTTCCTGATCATTAAGGTAGTTGAAAATCTGATTATATCCTGAGTATCCATTTAAAAAGCAATAAAATGAATAATCAGCTACCTTTTCTATCCTTTATGTTAAAATTGAACCTTCGTCGATGGTCCCTCACTATTCTACATCCTTCCTCTATGTTTATTCGATGCATGTAAACATTTAGGCTTATGCCTCGCATGTCAGCAATCTACCAGTCCATGGCTTTCATTTGCTTCCTAACAATTTCTAGCATCTTACTTTCTTATTTCTCATTAATTTGTTTGAACATTATTATCGGTAACTTTTGACCTTTACCTAGAAAGCTATATCTTAGAAGTGCAGGAAAAGGTTTAAGATCTAATGTCAATGATTTTTCTATAGATGGTGGTATGGGTGCTTTGGTTCGAACCAAATGCATTTGAACATCTGACTCCTCTATCTCATCGTCTCCTTTAGATTCAGAATTTGGATATCTATTGTTTATCTCTGCTTCCATTGATTGTACTTTATATGGTGTAACCCTCAACTTGTTGTTGCTCATTTTGGTTCACAATTTCAACCTTCATGCATTCGTTCTTTTGTTATTGGATTCTTTAAGGCCTTATTCATATTGAATTTGATATGATCCTCACCTATTTGAAGTGTTAATTTCCCTTTGTGAACGTCAATTGTAGCTTTCCTTGTGTTCATAAATGGTCTGCCTAGGATCAATGGACAGTTCTTATCTTTTTCAAAATCCAAAAACACAAAATCTGTAGGAATAATGAACTTGTCCACTTACATCAGAGTGTCTTCCACTATTCCAAATGGTCTTTTAATGGATTGTTTAGCCAGTTGAATAAACATAGATGTTGGCTTGACCTTACCTAATCCCAACTTCTTGAATATTGACAAACGCATAAGATTAGTGCTTGCTCCCAAATCACATAAACACTTTGTAAATTCAAACTCACCAACCAAACAGGGTATTGTCAAACTCCCTGGATCTTTCAATTTGGATGGCATTTGACTGGTGACTGTGGAACTACAAGTGCCAGTTAGAGCTACCATTTGATTATCTTCCTAACCACACTTTTTTGATAAAATGTCATTTAAAAATTTTGCATATTTAGGCATGTGTTCGAACACCTCTATAAAGGAGAGATTTATCTATAACATCTTTATTTTCTCCATGAATTTTTCAAATTATATATCTAACTTCTTTTGTAATCATTGTGGAAAAGGGATCTTGGGTTGATACAGTGGAGGAGTGACATAAGGAGGGTATTCACTCTTGTCCACTTCTTTCTCCTTTTCATGATTTTTCTCAAAAGGATGGACGGGCTCCTCTATCATCCTTATAGTTTATTCAAGTTCCTTCCCACTTCGACGTGTAATCGCCTTTAGTTGTTCCCTTGGTTTTGTTCCTGAAATGCTAGCAAAATTTCCCACATTTCATGTAGAGAAAGCACTTGACAATTGATTTAGTTGGACCTCTAGATTATGGATTGAAGAGGCATAGTTCTTAGTGACTTGCTCAAATTTACCTTCCAGCTTCTTTTGTGCATCGTCTAAAGTTCCAAGATTATCTAAGATCTTCTTCAACTTGGATTCCATTAAGCTTGATTTATCTTATTGGAAGCCCAATTTTCCTTGAGTATGAACTATCCTCTAGCATTCTTTGTCCAAGATAAGTTATGGTGATTCTTCCACGTAGGGTTCTAGGTGTTGGAATAGGGATTGTTGCCCCTCCTTGTCCGTACTGAGCTCCTATATAATTCTCTTTCTCCAGATCACGCTCCTTCATCAAATAATAGTCCATTATATCATGGTCCACTTGTCCACTGAGTTTACACTTAAGTTGTGTGACTTTCACCGAAGCTGAGGGTGAAGCCTTCATGTTGTTGAGCTTTCGTGTCAAGCTATCAATCTTTGCTTGCATTTTTGTCATTTGATCGACGACCACAATTCCTTTTTGCTCTAGGAAGGTAGTGGTTTGTCTACCCACTCATTTGCCCATAGGCAGCTATTACTTGCCATCTCCTCTATCAGCTCTTCAGCTTCATCAACCGTCTTCCTCATCAGTGATCCTCCTGAAGTTACACCAATCATTCCCCTCGTATGTGGGGTTACTCCATTATAAAACATTTGCATAAAAAATTCCTTGGGTAAGTTGTGATGTGGGCACTTCTGTTACAAATCCTTGTATCTTTTCCATACTTCGTCAAACAATTCTCCATCACCTTGTTAGAAGTTGGTAATTTCCTTGATGATCTTAGTAGTCTTAGTCAGGGGGAAATACTTATATAAGAAAACACGAACTAGCTGATCCCATGTTGTAACATTGGTTAGGTTTAGGGATGATACCAAGCATTTGTTCTATCTCTAAGGGTAAAGGGGAAAAGCCAAATTCTAACTGCATCTTCCAACTTCTAAAGGTACTAAAAGGTATCATAGATTTCAAGGAAGTTCACTATATGTTTATTGGGATCTTTATTTGATAGTCCATAAAACTGCACATTCTGTTGAAGCATGTTTAGGAGGGCTAGTTTTATTTCAAATGAGGCTACTTAAATGGGTGGCCTAGCTACTCTTTGGTTATCCACATTGAACCCTGGTCTCATGAAGTCTATAAGGGTCCATTGTTGATGTCCTTGGTTTACTTCGTGGGCCATACTTTGCTGAAATTCTTACACCATTGTTGATTTCTCTCTTTTTTTTCTTCTCGCTAAACTTTCCTAATGGTTCATCTTAGTCATGTGATGTCTAAACTTGTGGTTTTAATTGCATGACTAGAACCTCTCGTGACCCTTATATTCATGCAAGAGCATGATTTTAGAAATAGAAAAGAGAGAACAAAAAAAGAAACTAACTATATGCCTTAAACTATAGAACTAAACTAATCACCTCCTCGACAATATTACCAAAAACTTGACCACGGGTTTCTAATATAAAAAAGTTTTAATAATTAACCTTGATATTCTACAAGTGCACGGGTCGTTTGTGTAGTACCTAAGGTTTCAATCCCATGAGGAGCATTAATCTAACCCTAAAATCTAAGACCCAAACAATTCACAATCATTTGAAATGAACAAAACTAAAATAAGAAATTATTTCAATCACTCAATTCAAATCCAAGAATCAATTATGATAATATCAACAAAATAGTAGATGCAGCAGCAATCAAGAATCAACCTAAAGGACCACTAATTCAGAGAAAGGGGAACTTTATCTAAATTTAATGAAAACCTAACCGATTATGAATTACTGGATTACCAATTCTAAACGATACTCTCTCTCAAGTTATAATCATTAACCCTAATTTATAAACACTAATCATATTATGGGAATTGCAACGTCTCGATTAACAATTTATCTAAAACCTAAATTAGATCTAAAGTTGTCTAAAAATTATAAAAAACCTATGTAAGATCTCTATTCGTACAAATTACCGATTTTATTTACTTCTCCTTCTATTAAATTACCTAACTCTCGTTAGCCCAATTTACTAATTTTCACTCAATTCACCCTCTCAGTTTAGCATCGAATTATGTAAGTGAAAATTTTGATTCACAAATAATCCAATAAAAACACAACAACCAAATTTCATTAATATCAAAGATAAAATAACTTGAAGGTGAGTTTAGACAATCCTCAACATTCAACAATCCTATCATCAACGGCTATCCCCAATTCTATACAATCATAAAATTGAAACTAAACCAAAAATAAAATCAGAATGGATGATAGAGGTAGCAACAATAGGAAACCTGTTGTCCCGAGAAGTACTTCGTGTAGGTTTCTTCTTCATGTGTCTCTTCCATCTTCTCTTTCTCATTCTCTTGATGACTCTCAAGCGTTTCTCAACTAAAGGCTGATGCAAAAGCTCCTCACCTTTATTTCTTCTTTTTATTTAAATACTTCTCTATGTTTTGAGCAGCCCTAGGGTTTTTTTGAGGTTGAAAAGGTCCGAAAAATTCTTCAAAACTTAACATTTTCACTTGTTTTCATGTCTACTCGACACAGGCCATGATCGTGGGTGAAGTACAATCTCTCACGATCGTGGGTAGTATGTTAGGTTTCTATCATGATTATGGCCCATATGCCATGATCGCGGGCTAGCTCCCATGCTTCTATCATGATCGTGGCTTACTGTGCCACAATTATGGGTCGTTGTTTAGGCTTGAATGTTTTTGAAACTTCTCTGTTCTTCGATGTTGACCCTAAAACAGTAAAAAACACATCAAGGTACCTCAAAAACATAATATTTAAGCTCAAAGACTTATACTAAAGTATAAAAAACACTTACGCACAATTAAGTAACAAACTAACATAATTTTACCCTAAACACGTACTAAACAATTAAATTAACACTTAAATGCATAACAAATTAAGCCCTAAAATATGATGCAAGTCACACTTATTAAGGGTCACATGGATATCAATAGGATAAATACAATGACTATGATTCCAAACTGGACATGATCATAGACAAGGTCATAAGTATGGATGAGGCCTAAAAGAGGTTTGATAAGGAAATTGACCTAATAATAAGCACTCATGTCTCTTATATTCTCATCCTGGAGGTTCAAGTGGAAACACTTGCCAATGTGTTATCTAAAAAAAGTATGGGAAGTCTTTCAAGCAACACGGAAGTATATCCAAGAGAGCAAGTTAAGGCTATCACACTTAGGAGTGGGAAAGAGTTAGGATAACCAATAGATAGACTAGGTAAAATCCACTCTGTAGAAGACTAAGAGAAGCAGAAAAAGAATGGAAAAAAGAACGAGGACCCTCCCTATGTTCCTCCTCTGCCTTACCCACTAAGAATACCATTCATAAGCGTTGATGATGTCAAATCTTTAAAGGAGCATAAGGAAGAAAAACAGATGACAACGAACATCGAGTTTAAAGAAGTTATGAAAGTCTCTGTTCGTGAAGCAAAAAAGGAAGAAGAAAAAGGAGTGACTAAAGAAGAACATGAGTAGCTCACCATTTTACTAAACAAACTTCTAGACTTAATAGAATATTTAGAGAGTTTTGTTATTCCCTATTTTATCGATAGTTTGTTAGTGAAAAGGACATTATTGAAATTAATTGATTTTCTCACCTTTATCAATATTGTCCTTCTAATTATTTTTCAATTTATAGCTTACTCATAGGCTACAAAATTGATGTTGAACAAGAAGGGTGGAAGTAAGCCACTCATAATTGATCTTGGCTGTGCTTCTAAAGATGTAAGGTCAAGCTAATGACCTTGAATTAGCACGTTTAATAGTTAGATTTAAATTATTATGTATTTAGGTTTGTTTTAAATTCTAAAATATGCTTTTAATGATGTGGAATTGTTGGATTTCTAACTCTGTTATTCGATTTGAATCAATTATAACCTAGCTTGGTGTCAAGCAGATTGAGTCTCCATCTCCGACACCGTCCCCACCTCAATCACGTTGATGAGTTCGTGTTCTAACCCTTCTCTTTTAATTTTTGTTGGTATTTTCTTCTTATGTTTTTCTTATTTTATATTTTATTTCCCTTGGTGTGTTTATGTACCCTTCTCATATTGAGGATATTGTGTTAGTTAAGTATGGGAAGGGTTGTGTGTTGTGTTTTGAGTGTGAATTTTTCATATTGTTATATTAGTTTGTTTAGGTTGTATAGTGTGAATTGTGTGAATGTATCGATGGCTTAGATGGAAAGAAATCAATTTAATTTTGAATGTAATCTATTAGGTTGTGAAGAATCATTAGCTCATGAAATTAGTGATCTGGGTTCCTTAGATAAAATATGCAAGTTAATTAGGATTCGGTGTTAACTTATCACCCTATAATTTGTCAAATTCATTGATAATTTTAGGTTTTTCAATTAATTCGTAATTTTAGGTATTTCGATTAAGTAGCTTTGCTAGTATTTTTTCATGAAAACAATTAGCTAAAGCAACAAGGTAGGAATTAATTAAAAAAGAAAAAAGAAAAAGTGTTTATAAATTTTAAATAAATAACTATTCTTGTTAAGTCATTAAATTGCACTTATTTTGGACTTAATTATCGTTAATGTGTTGAAATTATTATCCGAAATTAATGGAATTATCTTATAATTGTTACAAATGGTTTTCAATACCTTAGAGACAAAATTGAATCAAAAAGATGCAAAAGAATGAAGAAAATCCAAAATTCCTAATTTGACAGCAATTTTGTGACTAAGTGTGGGCATGCCTAAGGATGGAATAAATCTGCAGATCACTTTTCAAAAGTCAAAATCGAGATTCTCACAATCTTTGAAGATTATATTGCCATCTTTCAAGGGGATTGACTACTTAAAATTGGGGGATACAGTATTGGAAGAGAATCAAGGAAAGATAAGGGGAAAAACAAGCATAAGAGATAGAGGATGGTGGTTCATACAAGCTTAAGACTAAGTTTATGATAGATTTTCATTTCTACATCTTTTCTTTTCCGGTTTTTACGTTTTTCTGCACTTCTTCCTTTAGTATTTTCTGTATTTTTCAATAAAGGACCAGGGATGGAGACTTTATACTTTGTTATTTTTTTTGTTTTCAATTCTATTACGAGTAGCTAAACTTTTTGTCTTGGTTGAGGGATTCCATGTTATCCGCTAGTATGTGTGAGATGTTTTGAATAAAGTTTACATTGTTAACAAACATTGACTATCTTTTGATCTACTCTCTCTAATTGAATTCATTGGTTTCTAGGTGCGCAACTAGGTATTAATGTGTTCAATCGCTAGATTAACGAAATATGACGTTCAGTTTTCCTAATCACAAATGGCAGTTAGGATTGCCTTCTCTACGTTAGAGTCGAAAATTTCTAAGGAGATATTTTCTTGATTGATTGCATGTCATACATGTATTTCACTTGCTCATTGGTTCTTGGTTCGTAAAGCTATTATCCAATTAAACCTGCGATCGTATCTAGGTTGTTGTTTAATAAGAATGTTAGGATACATGTTTCTAGTTATTACTCTTAAGAGAAAATATTTCCAAAGAATGTTTGTTAATGATTGCGATTTTATGTCGATGATCCATATTAGTGTGATAACATCAGTGACCCGAAACCAAGGTATTTTCTCATGAATTTTTTAGATTCAATTATTGCTTTCGATTTGTGATTTTTCTTATAATTTCTCTTATATTGTTATGAATCAACCCCCCCCCCCTTTCGTTACTTTGTTTTAGTTTCAAACTCGCTAACTTTTATCGTTAAAAATTCCTCATAGGAACAATATCCACTCACCGCAACGACATTAAATTGTATTAACGAAGTGATTTCTTTTGAATTTGGTTGCAGGCGACAGTTGTACCAAATTTTGGTGCTGTTGCTGGGGAATTTCTTAACTGTGTTCTTAGTAATGTTTTTGCTTTTTTTTTTGTCTTCTATTCATTTTAGTTTCACAGTGTTTTCTGATTTTTCGATCTTTTAGTGGCATGGCTCACTATTAGTATGCTTTTGATTCTGATTTTTCGTATTATCCTTATTATGATAATGAGTTTCCATCTGTTGCGACTTCCAGGTTTGACCATCAAGTAGCGAATTTAACACCCTTAGCCACGCAAGTACCGAGGGATGACCAATAAGCTAAGGTATGTGAAGTTTGCTCATTTTTGTGTTATTCTTTTTGTACATGTTCCTTTTTACAGGATACACATAGATTCACTTCTCCTCCGAGCTACTATCAGGAGCAGTCCTACTTCCATCTAGAGCCTCCACCTCCACCACCATTGCAAGCTAATAAGATGTCTTTGGATGAGATTGTAATGAGTTTGGCGACGAGCACTCTTCAATTCCAGTAGGTAACAAAGAGTAGCTTGAAGAGCTTGGAAGATCAATTAGGCCACTTAGTGGAGAGAATGGAAGCCCTAATGTCTGCAAGAATTTTTAACCAATAAGAGAGTGATGTAAAGGAGTTGTGCATTCCTTCAGAGAGTGGAGATCCTTTAGAGAACCCAGAAGAAATAAAGGAAGAGCATGCAGAGTTAGGAGAGGAAGATGTTATAGTTCGAGAAAAGATGAAGGATGTGCAACTTCCTAAAGTAAGCAATGTAGTTCATGTTATCACCAATTAAATTTTGTTTCCTTTTCCTAGTTGTTTATAGGTAGAAGAAGAAGAAGAACACGAAGACTCGCAAGAAGTGCAATTTTTAGGAGAGTTGTGGGCAAGCGAGCTGAAGATTGAAGGTAGCACAATGGTTGTTGAGTTTCCATAACTGTTGGTATTACTTTTACAGAGACCACCCTAGTGTGAGAAGGGCGATGCCTGAAAAGATGAGTGGACATTAGAGTATAATTGTGAAGCAATGAAGTTCCACTCATCTGAAGTCATGGAGCATTGTGCTGATAAAGAGTCTACTTCGAGGGAAGGTGCTCCAACATTCTCACGGTGTTTGAGCATGCTTTCTGTTGGACTCAAGTATCCATTCGATAATGGATGATGTAAATATACCAAGGGTCAAGCTTATGACATTTGATAAGTGCTTAATGGGAGGCAACCCATTCATGTCCCTGTCTTTTATGTTTTTTTGGCAATTTGCTTTTATTTTCATTTTAAGGTTTAATTCAATTTAGTTAGAAATTTAATTTGATATTTTCGATTCTGAAATTTTAATTTATATCTTTTAATTAACGAAAAAAATTAGAATTTTTGGTTCTTCCTGCCGCCTTTCTTTCCCTTCCCCCTTTTTCCCTTTCTGTTTTCATCGAATTTTTCCCTTATTGTTCCAAATTGCAGCTACCGCACATCACCACCCATCGCAGACATTCACTCCCACTTGCCCACTACTAACTCACACCACTCCTACTCTTTATTGCCCACTCACCTGTTAACCCTCACTTGTGATTTTAGTGTTTGCGTTATTGCTTTCTTCTTTTGTAGGTTGTCTTCCACGAAATTAACACAATGCCCAGGAAGAAAAACAATTCTCGTAGGCTAGCCACTTCAATACATTTATCTGATTTTTCTCCATAATTGGAACACAATTGGATGGCCTATTGGGAGCATGAACGATTTCAACTGCCACATCCGCCAACACCTTGATTTCGGCACTTCCATAATAGAGAAGCTTTCTTTAACCTTTTCCTTTATACTTATGCTTCTTTAACATTGAGGAAAATGTTAGTCTAGGTGTGGGGGAATACACATTGGAGTTTTGGTGTGTGAATATTTCCGATTTTTATATGAGTTTTATTGATTTTTTCATATGGTTATGCATGTTAAGCCATGAAGCTTTGTCATATTAGTTTGGATGAGATTGAGGACAATGCATGAAATTAAATTGGGCTAAGTGAGTTTTAAGGTGAAGCATGTTAATTAATTGCAATAACTGATCTTATAGGCTTAGTCAAAATTTTGACATGTGAGTGAGGAGGTAAATTGTGAAATTAAGGTGAATTCTTGAATTAAACCTGTGAGCGAAGTTTGAGCCTAAATGACTTCATCTTTATGTCATGCTATTTGTTTAAATTGTGTGATGCTCCTTTATTCATGTTGCCTTCAGAACTTGAATGGAACCGGTTTGAATTTATTTGATTACATGAGATATAGACATGATTAAGGCCTACTTTGTTTTTACACACTTAGCTTAAAATTGATCCACCTAGTTATTTTCCTTTTGCAAACATGTTTGATCCTTTAACCTTGTTTTTTTCAATTAATCACCCCCATTAGCTTTTCTCCTTCACAAGTTGAACGAAGCATTGAGTAATTTGGGACTTTTGTGTTATATTATGTTCTGAGATATTTTTATAAGTACTTCTACTCATGTCTTTATTATTTTCTCTTGTTCTTATCGTTTTCCCATGTTCTTAGCATTATTCAAAAAAAAGAGAAAAAAGAAAAAGAAAGAAAAGAAGAAAAGAATAAGAAAAAAAGAAACAAAAGAAGAAACAAAAGAATAAAGTATAGTGGTACTAGTTAGTAATGAGTAGTTGTAGTCCTTTTTATTCATGTTTATCTCATAATTTTAATTTTTGTGTCCCTTTTACTTGGTACTTTGTGAATGCTTGTGATTAACCCTTTGCCACTTTACCTTACCCTTGAACCTAGCCCCATTACAACCCTTAATAAAGCCCTTATGATCTATTAGCTCATGTGATCTGAATGAATGATAATTAGTGAAATTGCAAGCCTATGGTAGTGCAATATGTAAGAGTGAGATTTGAGCGAAACATTCTGCCCTTAAACACTTGAGTGTAAGAGCGAAATTTGTGAGAGGAGTTCATTTTGATTTCATGTTTTCTTTTGAACAAAGATGTCTTATTTTGACTGTGTTTATTTGCATTGGTGAAAAGTGATTATGATATGTGTTGCAACTTAAGTCTCTTTAGCCCAAGTTAATAGATTGTGTGCACTTGATCTTGTGAAGGATGAATTGACTAAGTGTAGTGGTTTGACATGTTTGCTCGAGGGCGAGCAAAGGTTCGGTGTGGGGGAATTTGTTAAGTCATTAAATTGCACTTATTTTGGACTTAATTATCGTTAATGTGTTGAAATTATTATCCAAAATTAATGGAATTATCTTATAATTATTACATATGGTTTTCAACACCTTAAATACGAAATTGAATAAAAAGATGCAAAAGAATGAAGAAAATCCAAAATCCTAATTTGACAGCAATTCTGTGACTAAGCGTGGGCACACCTAAGGATGGAATAAATCTACAGATCACTTTTCAAAAGTCAAAATCAAGATTCTCACAATTTTTAAAGATTATATTGCCATCTTTCAAGGGGATTGACTACCTAAAATTGGGGGATATAGTATCGAAAGAGAATCAAGGAAAGATAAGGGGAAAAACAAGTATAAAAGAGAGAGGATGGTGGTTCACGCAAGCTTAAGACTAGTTTTAGGATAGATTTTCGTTTCTGCATCTTTTCTTTTTCAGTTTTTACGTTTTTCTGCACTTTTTCCTTTAGTATTTTTCATATTTTTTAGTAAAGGACAAGGGATGGAGACTTTATACTTTGTTATTTCTTTTGTTTCAATTCTATTACAAGTAGCTAAACTTTTTATCTTGGTTGAGGGGATCCATGTTATCCGCTAGTACGTGTGAGATGTTTTGAATAAAGTTTACATTGTTAACAAACATTATCTATCTTTCGATCTACTCTCTCTAATTGAATTCATTGGTTTCTAGGTGTGCAACTAGGTATTAATGTGTTCAATCGCTAGATTAACAAAATATGATGTTCAGTTTTCCTAATCACAAGTAGCAATTAGGATTGCCTTCTCTACGTTAGAGTCGAAAAATTCTAAGGAGATATTTTCTTGATTGATTACATGTCGTACATGTATTTCACTTGCTCATTGGTTCTTGGTTCGTAAAGCTATTATCCAATTAAACCTACGATTGTATCAAGGTTGTTGTTTAATAAGAATGTTAGGATACATGTTTCTAGTTATTACTCTTAAGAGAAAATATTTCCAATGAATGTTTGTTAATGATTGCGAATTTATGTCGATGATCCATATTAGTGTGATAACATCGGTTACCTGAAACCAAGGTATTTTCTCATGAATTTTTCAGATTCAATTATTGTTTTCGATTTGTGATTTTTCTTATAATTTCTCTTATATTGTTGTGAATCAAACCCCCCCTCCATTTCGTTACTTTGTTTTAGTTTCAAACTCGCTAACTTTTACCGTTAAAAATTCCTCGTGGTAACGATATCCACTTACTATAGTTATATTAAATTGTATTAATGGAAGTGATTTCCTTTGAATTTGGTTGCAGGCGATAGCATTACCAATTCTGCTAGCCTTCAGCCTATGAATAGAGCTAGTAGCTAGTTGAGAACGTGATGTAGTTAAGTAACCGGATCGACACACATCATAAATGTGTGCCTTTGCATCAGAAGGCTATAATGATGTTCCAATCAAGAACCTACTCAAAAGATGACTTAGTCAAGTAACTGAATCAACATTCAGCACCAATATTTTCCTCCGTAAAAAAATACTAGATCCATGTCCATAAAAAGTTAAAAATAAAAAAAGTTTTTTAATAAAACCTACCGAACTTGTAAGTAGCTTAACTTTTCATGAAAACATACTTTAGAGTAGTTACAGAGTTAAATGACCAAATAATTATTAATGTGTGTGTACAATTGCAGGAGGTGAATAAACTTGACATTTAATTTTTGATTAATATGTAGATTTAGTCCGGAGCTCTTAGACACGGATTTTGGATGTTAATAATTTTGAACAACTTGAATGAGTATGTTTATAGTTAAATTTGTTTCATGAAGTTGAAGTCATTGTCTCATTATTCCAATGTGCACTTTATGATTTTGTGTTGTTTGTTATTTTGTTTGCTTGGGGACAAGAAAATGATTAAGTGTGGGGATGTGATAAGTGAAAATTGCATGTTTTAGGGCATAGTTTGTTAGGTGTTTAGCTATTTAGTCAATCATTTAGTATGTTTTTAGGTTAGAATTGTGTTAATTTGTTAATTACTTGAGTTTCAATTGTTTTATGGGTTAGTACAAGTTTTTGAGCTTAAATGTTATGTTTTTTAGGTACTTTGATGTGTTTGCTGGTGTTTTAGGGTAAATATCGAAGAATGAAGGAGTTTCGTAGGGAACTCAGGCCATAACACATACCCACAATCATAGCAGATAGAAGCTCCACGATTGTGGGCCATTCCTAGAGCTTCTTTCTGCCACGATCGTGGGCTTGTGTTATGGTCTAATTTCCCTCCAAAACTCTTCCGTTCTTTGATATTTACCTTAAAACACTAGCAAATGCCATGATCGTGATAGAAGACCCAGATGTGAGCCACGATCGTGGCCTGCTTCGGGTAGATGCACTGATGCTTATGAACTTCACGTTTTGAGGGATTTGTTTAGACTTTTTGGACCCCACAAAAACCTTAAGGTTACCCAAAATATAAAAGACTATTTCAAGAAAAACAAGAGAAGAGAAAAAAAAGAGCCTTTTCATGCGGCCACACTTGAAACCCTAAAGAGAGTATATTGAGAGAGAAAGAGAAGAAAAAGGAAGAGGAAGATGAAGATGACTCGACGTGATTCCTAGATTAGGAAGATGACTCGACATGCTTCCTTGATCAGGAGGTTTTTTGACTTCACTATCTTCCATTGTCTATTCTAGGTTGTTATTTCCTTTTCGTTTTGATTTTATTTACGTATAGAATTGAGATGGATAGTATGATGATAGAATTTGGAATATTGATGTTCTTCTAAACTCTCCTTTATGGTTTTATTTTGATTTAATGTTATCCAAGTTGATTTAATGTTATTTGAATTGGGTATTATGATTTGTTTTGTTTCTTGCATAATTTGGTAACAAACTATGAGGGTGAACCGAATAAAAAACTCTTCGATTTAGATTAATGAGAGTTAGGCAATTCAATAGAACCCGTAACTAACCAGATCGATAATTGTGTAGAAAGAGATCCCTTGTAAGACCTGATAGTTTATTAGAGTGCTTTAGATATAATTAGGATTGTGAGTCTTTTGTTAATTGAGAGATTACAAATTTCAAAATCCTATTAGGTAAATTAGGGTTTAATGGTTATAACTTGAGAGAGAGTAATTAGTCACAGAATTGTCTAGAACCGAGCCCTATTAACAAATAATCGACGAGGTTAGCATTAATGATATAGGTAAAATCCCCTTTCTTATAACTTAGTTATTTTCTCTTGATTGATTTCCATTGTGTTTCTACATTACTAAAATATTCGTTTCTTTTTGTGTTAATTTCTAAATTGCAATACTTGTCAATCAGTTTCTCGAATTTACTTTTCTTCTAAAACTTTATTTCCGTTATTTCAATTTTCTTAGCCTTAGATAACATAGAATTAGATTAGTCCCCCTCCTCGTGGGATCGACGCCTTTTATACTACAATCATGACTCGTGCGCTTGTAGTATTTAAGAGCTTATAAATTTTAAAGCTTGAATGACACGATCATCACATCATGTGCAAAGTTTCCACTACTTACCATCTTAAACCAACAGGCAAGCTGAAGTCTCAAATCAAGAAATTAAGTTAATCACTTTGCAACCCAATAGGAAGGATTGGAGTGTAAAACCGGATGACGCACTATAGGCCTATGGGACAACTTATAAAAGGCTAATTGGGATGTCTCCATGTAAACTGGTGTTTGGGAAGCCATATCATCTACCGATAGAATTACAACATAAGGCATACTGGGCTATCAGAAGATGCTACATAAATTTGGATGATGCAGGGGTGCATAGGAAGTTGCAGCTTCAAGAATTGGAGGAGATGAGGAATCAGTCGTATCAAAACGTAGTGATACATAAGAAGAAGATAAAGGCTTTTTGATTGTAGGTTTACATATGATAAGCTTTAATCATTTTAACCTTGATAATACCACAAGTGCATGGGTAGTTTGCTTAGTACCTAAGGTGTTGATCCCACGAGGAGGACTAACCTAATCCTAAAATCTAATGCTAAACTAAATCGTAATAAATCAAAATAAATATACTAAGGTAGAAAATTAATCAATCAAGCAATCAATCTCAAGAATTAAATTTCAAAAATATAAATAAGATAGCAATTTGCACAGCCCAATCAAAAATCAACCTAGGAACTATCAATTGAGAGAAAGAAGGTTTTAATCTGACCTTAATGGAATCCTAATTAATTATGAAATTATTGAATTACTGGGTTTAGACAATCCTAGGGTGGATTACTCTTTCTCAAGTTATAATCTTTAACCCTAATTAATAGTGCCTTATTAGATTATGGAATTGCAATCTCTTGATTCACAATTTACTAAAAACTTAAATTGGTTCTAAAATTGTCTAATAACCTGTCAAAAACCTATGCACAATCTCTCATTACACAAGTTTACCGGTTTGATTCAATTCTTAATCTATCAAACTACCTAACTTACATTAGCCCATTTTGATGATTTTCACATGGTTCACCCTCTCAGCTTGTTATTGAATTATTAAGAATAGAAATTGAATCACAAATAACTCAATAAAAACACAATAAACCAAATTTCATTAATATCAAAGATAAAATCCTGAAGGTAAGTTTAGACAAAAATCATCATTCAACAAAGCCTATTCTCAACAACTATCTCAATTTTATACATCAATAAAACTGAAATAAATCATAAAATACGAGTGGAATGGATTGATGGAGGCAATAATAGTGCAAAGCCTTTTATTTCAGGAAGTACTTCAAGTGGTTTCTTCTCTGTGACTCTTTTCCTTCATCTACTTCCTCAAATCTCTCAATAAAACTCTTTAGGGATCGACATTATGGCTGATGGAAAAAGCTATTCTCTTTTGTTCTTTATGTTCCTTAAATACCTTGGCAACCTAGGGTTTTTTAGGGTCAAAATGGTCCAAAAATCCCTCGAAATTTGATTTATGACAGAGTCTTTATGTAAGGGCCATGATCGTGGTCTAGTTCATAGGTCTCTGTCAGGATCATGGCC
Source organism: Erythroxylum suave (assembly GCA_027563595.1). Lineage (NCBI taxonomy): Eukaryota > Viridiplantae > Streptophyta > Magnoliopsida > Malpighiales > Erythroxylaceae > Erythroxylum > Erythroxylum suave. The sequence continues at coordinate 9,535 of JAOSBN010077149.1, read as the reverse complement.
TATTGTGCCATGATCATAGGCCGAGGTGTTATCTCGAAAGTCTCCGAAACTCCTTCGATTTTTTATGTTGGCCCTAAAACACTAACAAACACATCAAGGTGTCTCAAAAACATAACATTTATGCTCAAAGACTTATACTAACCCCACTTAAACACATAAATTAAAGCAATCCCAACCTAAATACGCACTAAACACTCAGTTTAACACTTAATACATAACATATTAAACCTTATAATATGATAAAAATCACACCTATCAACATCCCACGCTTAAAGGTTTGCTTTTCCTTATGAAAACACAACAAAAATCACAGAACAAACACACAACACACAATGTAACAATGAGGCAATGGCTTCAACTTCATGAAATAAATTTAATCTTGAACAAAATCATTCAAGTTATATCAAACCATTAGCATGCAAAATCTATGTCAAGGGTTTTGAACTAAATATACAAATTAATTGAGATCTAAGTGTTAATTTATTTACCCTTTTCAATTGCACACATACATTAATAATTCTTTAGTCATTTATACTTTATAATTGTTCTTAAATAAATTTTCTCAAAAATTCAAGCTATTAAAAGTTCAGTAGGTTTTTATTAAGAAAAAACTTTTTTCTTTTTATTTTTGTTTAAACAACGACCTGGTATTTTCCTCAGTGGTAAACATCGGTGATGAATGTCAATTTGATTACTCGACTAAGTCATTTTTATGTACAACTTGGTTGAAATGTCATTATAGCTTTTTGATGCTGAGGCACACATTTGTGTTGCGTGTGGATCTGGTTACTCAACTATATCATATTTTTAACTAGCTATTAATTTAACAAACTTTTTTTATTACCTACCTTGTTGTTTTAGCTATTTGTTTCTATAAAAAATACTAGTAAAGCAACTTAATTTGAAAGGCCTTAAACTATGAATGAATGTGGCAATTTAGACGGTGCTAAGCTTACGCTAAATCCTAATCAAGGTGTATATTTATCCAAGGACCCCCAATTCACTAATTTTTCAAACTAATGGTTATTCACAACCTAATAGACTATGTTCAAAATTAAATGAATTTCAACCCATCTAAGCCATTGACACATTCACACTGTTCACAAAATGTAACCTAACGCTATCATACCATATGAAAAATCACATAAAAATAAAACACATAACCCTTCCCTACATTTGAACAACATATTAACCATATGCAAAATCACATAAAAACAAAACACATAACCCCTCCCTACATTTGAACAATATATTATCCTTAATATGAGAAGGGAATAACAAACACAAAAAAAGATAAGAATAAATATAAAATTACAGTAAATATAAAATAAATAAAACAATAGAACTGAAGGTTAATTTGAAAAAAAAAATTGGTTAGACAAAAATCTCATGGAGATGGAGGCGGTGATTGTGTTTGAGGTGGCAATTGAATGCCCTGAGACTTGAAATACTGATGGATTCGTTTGATATCCTAGCCAAGTGATTTCCTTCATCATTTTAGTGTTCTTCGCAAGTGTCTTGTTGGTGGCAGAGATTGCATCAAGATATTTCTTCCAGCCTTGTTCTTCCTTTTCTTCTTCCTCGGATTCTTCACTGGTTGAATCCTCGTTTGCTTGCTAAGGTGGTTTTGAACTTGAGCTCACCTGACTAGTCCAAATCTTCACATGTGTCTTTTGGCTGATATCCCTAAGCTCCATGTTGTAAGACTTAAGGATTTCAACTCACCATAATTGATGATGGTTTAGGAAGTCATGGAGGTGGACCATTAACCCACTATAGTCCACGCCATAATACTTAGCTATGGTAGACACTATATACCACATTCCTAAATCGTTGGTCCTCTTGCATAGAATCACAATAATAACATTTAGCACATGTATGGATGTGCACACTGGAATACCGTGGTTTATGAACCACAAAATAAATAGTTTCTTTGTGGAACACTTATTGGTTTCTGTTTGTCAAAAACTAGCTGACATAAGAATTTGTGCAGCAATAGGTGTTCATGGGACCTAATTATGTTGTTATGAGCATTCTTGGCATGAAATTGCTCAATTCCAATAAGTTCGTTCCAATATCGAGAGGGATAAAACTCATTATGTTAATCGACAATGGAGGATTCAGGGAATCCACACATATCACATATGATTTCTACATTCAGTTCATAAGCTCTTTCTCTCATCCCAAACCACAATTCCTTAGGGTTCCTAGGTTCATAAGTTAGTGAAGTGAAAAATTACAAAGTGAGCTCTTGATAAACAGGAAATTGGAACCATATAATTTGGGCCAACTAGATCTCTCAGCTAAATTTTCTACTCTCTCGTTCAACTCTAACATATCGAGTGTTTCAAAATCAAAGTATTTGGGAACCACTACTTGTTTAGCATTCAAAGATTGGAAATGAGTACCTTCCTCCTCTGCGTAGATCGGGAAGAGCGCTCCAAAGTCTACTACTTAGTTTCTTCTCCCACGTCCCACAACTTGATTTCTTCCCAATTGTTCCCTATTGGTGGATTGCTTAATGTGGCATATGTATTGAGAATCGAGTAGAACTTGGAAGAAAATTTAGAGGGTTGAAAATTTATAGAGAGATGTGAGAGCTTTTGTAGGCTTAAAATCTAGAGAGATAAAGTGAAAATGAAAATGAATGAAAAAAGTGAAAGTTAGAATTGAATATATAGGTGGTTAAAACGGTAAAATGACAAAAGTTTTCCTTTAAAAGTGTGTCCTCCCTTTCTTGCTTAGTCGCATTGGCCACGATTGTGGCTTGTAATTTTTCACTTCTTGATTTTTCTTCTTTTATTCTTTTCCCAATCTTTTCAATTTCACTTCTTAATTCTTTTTGGCCCTTTTCACCTCTTTTTTACTTGGTTGATGAATCATCCACTTTATTATGAAATTCTATTCCTTCTTAGTTTTATTTGAGAACAAAAATTAATCCTAACTATGAAATCCAAACGTTCTAACAAAAACAATTAAAAGTAATAATTTTCCATAAGTTGCCTTCCATACAACACTTCTTTTAACGTCGGTAGCTTGACGCTCCTTTAGGCTCATGGTGGTTCGAATATAGGTCGCAACTGTAGTGTAGTCATTAATCTCAAAGTTTGCACTTTAGCTAATATGCTACAGTTCCCACCTTCCATACAATTCTCTTTTCCTGGCTTTCTTCTTCTCGAGTGCTTCTTCTTGAAGGCATTCCAAGGATCCTTGATATCCTCCCATTCTCCTCGAGGTTCGGGTTACTTGATATCCATTCAAGGTGAAGGGGATTCTTAATCGTTTTTAGACACCTTGAAGTTTAATTGCTCCTTTCCTATCCTTAGAGTTAATTTGCACCCATCAACGTCAATGATTGAACACGTGGTGGTAAAAAATGGTCGTCTAAGAACTATCAAGGTTTCCATATCTTCACCAATGTCAATATGTAGAAATCTATGGGAAAGGTGTATTTATTAACTTTTACTTGCACATCTTTTATAATCTCGTTCGATTGATGCACTGTTTTATCAGCTGTCTTTACCAAAAACTTGGTAGGTACTAACTCCCTTAACCCTAAATTCAGACTAAATGTGTAGGGTATCATGTTTATACTCATACCCAAATTCACAAATGCCCTGTGTATGATGACTTTATTGATACTGCAGGGATGAAAAAGTCCCCTTGTTTTTCTTTCCCTGTCTACGATAATTTTATTGATACTGTAGGGGATGAAAAAGTCCCCTTGGTTTTCTTTCTTCTGTGCAATGTTAGGGCCTTTTTTCGATGCTCGCTCTTTAACCTTCATCTTGATGGATATGTGAGCTTTGTCTGCATTTTTTCCATCACTTCTTTGACCTTGTTTTTCTCAATCTCCTATTACTTCCTTGCTGCCCTCTTTTCAACTAACTCCGGTTGGGCAAAAATATGCTGTAGAAGTATAGGTTGAGTTACCTTAATTGGCTCGATCACGGGCTCACGTGGAAGGTCTTCTTTGACCACTTGATTTTCTCATTCATCTTCTTCTTTCTTCACCTCTTTAGGTTCCTCATCTTGGGTTTTACTAATAACCATGATCCGTTCTTTTAAATTAGACTCGATGTTGCTTGGAAGGTCCCTGCATTCCGCATAGACATTGCCTAAGTTAATTAGCAAACTTGGACTTCCAAATTATGTATGCTTGAGGCATGGCTCTTCGTTACTTGTTCAAATTTTCTTTTGAGCCTCCTTTGTGCATCCTCCATGCCTCCTATCTTATCCAACTTTGATTCCATCGAGCTTGCTTTATCTTGCTGAAAGCTCAATATTCCTTGTGGCCTAAACTATCCTCTCGTATTGTTTAACCAAGAGAAGTTAAGGTTGTTCTTCTACCCAAGGTTATAGGTGTCGGAGTAGGGATTGTTTCCCCCTCCTCATCTGTATTACTCTCCTATATAGGTCACTTGGTCTGGATTATCTTCCTTCATCAGATAACAGTCCATGATATCATGGTCTAAGTGTCTATAGAGTTCACACTTCAGTTGTATGACCTTCATTTGGGCTGAGGATGACACCTTCATATTGTTAAGTTATCATGTCAAGTTGTTGATATTTGCTTGCATCTTAGTCATTTGATCGACAACGATGATTATTTTTGCTACCTAAAAGTAGCAGGTTGCCAACCCTACTCGTTCATCCACAAATAGCTATTGCTTACCATCTTCTCAATCATCTCCTATACTTCATCAACAATCTTCCGCATTAGGGATCTTTTTGAAGCTACGTCAATTGTGCCGCTCGTTGGTGGGTTGACTCCATTATAGAAAATTACAAAAGGAATTCCTTGGGTAGGTTATGATGTGGGCACTTCCTTTGCAAATCCTTATATCTCTCCCACGCTTTGTAAATTGATTCTCTGTCACCTTGTTGAAAATTAGGGATTTCCTTAATAATCTTTGTGGTCTTCATTAACAGAAAATGCTTGTCTAAGAAGGCACACACAAGTTAGTCCCACGTCGTAATATTGGCTTGGCTAAATGAATGGTACCAAGCCTTCACTTTGTCTCTAAGGGTAAAAGGAAGCAGCCTGATTCAGACCGCATCTTCTAACATCTGATGATATTGGAAAGTATCACATATTTCGAGGAGATTCACTATATTTGCATTAGGATCCTTGTTAGCAAACCCATATAATTGCACATTCTACTGAAGCATATTGAGGAGTGCGGGTTTAATCTCAATCGAGACCACTTGAACAAGTGGCCTAGCTACTCCTTGGTTCATTGCGTCCTCTGTTGTCAACCTTGGTTCACTCCATGGTCCATGTTTTGTTGAAACTCCCCAGGAATTGTTGATTTTCCAATCTCTTCTTCTTCTTCTCGCTGAGCTTTCCTAAGGGTTCATTCTAATCGTGTGATATCTAAATCTAACGTTTTAGCTGCATAACTCGAACCTTTCTTGAATTAAACTATCGCCTCCCCGGCAACAGTGCTGAAAAACTTGATCGTAGGTTTACATATGATAAGTTTTAATAATTTTAGACTTGATGATACTGCAAGCACACGGATCATTTGCATAATACCTAAGGTTTCGATCTCACGAGGAGGACTAATCTAATCCTAAAATTTAAAGCTGAGCTAAATTGCAACAATTCAAAATAAATAAACTAAGGTAGAAAATTAATCAATCAAGCAATCAATCTCAAGAATTAAATTTCAGTAATATAAACAAGATAGTAATTTGTACAACCCAATCAAGAATCAACCTAGGAGTTACCAATTGAGAGAAAGGAGGTTTTAATCTGACCTTAATGGAAACCTAATTGATTATGAAATTATTGAATTATCGGATCTAGACGATCCTTGGGTGGATTACTCTCTCTCGAGTTGTAATCTCCCTAATTAGATTATGGAATTGCAATCTCTTGATTTATAATTTACCCAAAACCTAAATTAGTTCTTAAATTGTCCAATAACCTACCAAAAACCTATGTACGATCTCTCGTTACACAATTTTACTGGTTTGATTCAATTTTTAAGCTATCAAACTACCTAACTCTCGTTATCCCAATTTGATGATATTCACTTGGTTTACCCTCTCAGTTTGTTACCGAATTGTTAAGAATAGAAATTGAATCACAAACAACTCAATAAAAACATAATAAACCAAATTTCATTTATACCAAAGGTGAGTTTAGACAAAAATTAATATTCAACAAAACATATTCTCAACAACTATCTCAATTTTATACATCAATAAAACTGAAATAAATTAGAAAATACTAATGGTACAGATTGATGGAGGCAGCAACAGTGGGAAACCTCCTATTCTGGGAAGTACTTTATGTGGCTTCTTCTCCGTGCCTCTCTTCCTTCGTCTCCTTCCTCAAATCTCTTGATAAAACTCTCTATGGTTCATAATTGTGGTTGATGCAAAAAGCTCTTCTCTTCTTTTGTTTATGTTCCTCAAATACCTTGGCAGCCTTAGGATTTTTTTAGGTCAAAACGATATAAAAAATCCCTTGAATTTTGATTTTTTCTTCTGTTTGCATGTTTGCTTGAAATAAGCTATGATCGTGGCCAACGTCTAACCTTTCTATCACAATTGTGGCCCAAATGCCATGATCGTGGCCTGTGATAGAGTCTTTCTATCACGATCATGGCCCGTGATAGAGTCTTTCTGTCATGATCGTGTCTGGTCTGGTTTATAGTTCTCTGTAATGATCATGGCCTACTGTGCCATGATTGTAGGCTATTGTTTCATCTCGAAAGTCTCCGAAACTCCTCCAATCTTCAATGTTGGCCTTAAAACACTAACAAGCACATCAAGGCATCTCAAAAACATAACATTTAAGCTCAATGACTTATATTAACCTATAAAAGAACTTAAACACATAAATTAACTCAATCCTAACCTAAAAACACACTAAACACTCAATTTAATACTTAATACTTAACACATTAAACCCTAAAACATAATGTAAATCATACCTATCACTTTTCATGATAGGATGATTTTTAGGAAAAGCTTTTCAGTGGGTTAGAAAGTGCTATTATATCACTCAAAGTTCAAATTGTTTCTAGGTAAGTTACATTCCTATTAGGTTGGTTTATTTGTTATCACTAATGTCTTTCCTTTTGGAGCAGTAGAGATACAGAGTCTCAAAACTGACAAGATATTCAGAGTGAATGGTCATCGATTGAAGCTGTATTATGAGGACTTCCAAACAGAGGATTTGGAGATGTTGATGTTGGAGGATGTGACTTGTGTCACTTGGTCATGCAATAGGAGGTTGAGCCAACGATGATAAATGAAGGCACTGCTTGGGAGGTAACCCATAGGAAGCTAACTTTTGTTATTTACATTTTTGCATTTACTGTTTTCTTAAACTGCTACATTTCTTACATTTGATTTTACATTAAGGATAATGTAAGTTTTAAGTTTGGGGGAAGGGTATATTGGTTCTTATGCATGTTTCTAAGCTTAATTGTAGCTTATGTGACTTCTTAGGTGGTTTTCAAAATATTTTTTTGTTTTTAATTGCTTTTTAGATTATTTAGTCATAATTAGAGTGTTAATTGACTAGAAAAATCCATGGAAACCTTAGCATGTACTTTTTCTCTTATGATTAGTTAACGTGCATTATTCTTAGAAGAGCAGTGACTAGTGGTAACCGAAAATCAGTGAGGTTTTAAGCCATATTAGATTAACACATCCATATCAGTCTCACTTTCTTTTGTTATGTGGGACCTTCATGACATTTACATCCTTACTTTGCTTTGATTTCCTATTCAAGACTACATTTTTATCATATGCCTTAACATGGAAATAGGGCACTCTTTGTTTTTCTGAACTACATAAGCCAAATAGCCAACCCATTATCTAATTTTCCTTTGCCTCTTTTGAGCTTTATTAGCCTTTTCTTTTGTATAAACCACATAGAATGTGATATGTGTTTAATTGTTGATATATTTAATCATTTACACTTAGCAATTAATGATAAGAAAATGCTTACGATACTCACTTTAATTCATATACGATTTTAACTACAATTTGGAAGCAAAGAAATTAAAGTGAGTCGAAAGCACTGTTAAGTCAGGAGGACTTTACGATGTTGTAATTTTGATGACAAACTAATAATAATGATGTTAGAAACAAATAAACGTTTTGACAAGTTTGTTAAGTGTGCAGTACAACAAACAAAAGAAATGGAAAACACAGAAGAAATGTAAAAGACAGATGAAATTCAAAAGACAGACGAAATGCAAAAAACAGAAGAAATGCAAAAGACAGAAGAAATGAAAAAGACAGACGAAACGCAAAAGACAAACGAAATGCAAAATTCAAAAGAAGTACAAAAGACAGACGCAGTGAAAAACATAGAACAAACGCAAAGCATAAGAGAAATGTAAGACACAGACGATACTTAGAAGAAGTTACGTCAATACATTTGATGGTTACTTAGTTAAAGTTAGTTACAGAACTCAACTAAATAGCGATTTTTTAAGAATCAAGAGACAGTTGTCAAGATTCAAGAAGCGGTTATCAAAGATCAAGAAGTAGTTAGAGAATGAGACTATAAATAGAAGTCTCAGTCGAAGCTTTCGGGCTAATGAACGAATGAGAAAATACTAGTCAACGAATATATGACATCAGTGATATTTAAGTGCTTATAAAAGAGATTTTTGTAGTGCAATATTGAGAGAACTATCTTACTGTAACAAAAGCTCAAACTACCTTTCTAGCAAGAGAAAGAAAAGTCTGAGAGCCTGAAGAGGCTATAGCAAAAAGAATACTTTGTGAAAGAGACCTGAAGAGGCTCTGAAAGAAAAAGAATACTTGTAGTTGTTTAAAGTATAGTGGAACACTCAGACGAACTCTGGGACTAGACGTAGCCCACGGTTTGGGATGAACCAGTATAAAATCACAGTGTCTACACTCTTACCTTTTACTTCAGTTTATTTTTGTTGTTAAATTGCAATTTAATTTCATAATAATTTTCGTATAAACTTTTCAATATTCTTTTAACAAGCTCAAGAAGTTCTTATAATTCGTATTCATGAAAAAGATACACCATTCAACCCCCTCTTCTTGTGTATCTAGTTTATTATATACAAGTTCTTATTAACGTGTGATTCACTTCAATTGATAACAGAGCTCGGTTTCCTAGAACCACCATTACAAAGTGAGGACAAAGATCTATAAGAGAATCACATGTCTTTATTGCTGATGGTGCCTACGTCACAAGACCTCCTATGTTTAATGGTGAAGACTATCATTACTGGAAGGAAAGGATGCGGCTCTTTATTGAATCCACACATATTGATCTTTGGGATATCATCGAGAATGGACCATACGAACCAGTTGATGATGAAGGAAATGACATTCCTCGTACTAGATAGACAGCCGATCACAAAGCTAGATTTAAGTTAAATTCAAAGGTCAAGTTCTTTTTGAGTTGTGCATTGAGCAGAAGTGAAAACGATAAAGTTCATGGATGTGAGACTGCGAAGGAGATGTGGGATACCCTATCCATCGCACATGAAGGCACAAACCAGGTGAAAGAGTCCAAAATTAG
>JAOSBN010077138.1:0-12736 GCA_027563595.1 Erythroxylum suave | reverse complement strand
TACAATTCCATTTTCAATTCCAATTCTAATTTTCATATAACAAATTCATAACAAAATAACATAACTTAGCCTTCAATCCAACAATTTCAAATTATCAACTTGAAAATTTCCATTCCAAAACCGTGAAATTCCATTCCAAAACAATTCCAATCATTCAAAATTCCATTCCAAAAATTTTCAAACCAATCCTCATTCTAATTTCCATAACAATTCCAAATCAAAACAATCAATATTCACTAATTAATCCATTCCAAAATCGTTACTCTACCAATACCAAGTCACCAACACCAACTTCTTCAACAGTTCAACACTTTAACTTCAACCTCCAAATCCAATCCTCCACCCACTGACAGCATATTCATCAACACTAATACACAAATCTAAATCCATTCCAAAATCGTTACTCTACCAATACCAAGTCACCAACACCAAATTCTTCAACAATTCAACACTTCAACTTCAACCTCCAAATCCAATCCTCTACCCACTGACAGCATATTCATCAACACTAATACACAAATCTAAATCGGCAAATCCAATCCAATCCATAACACAAAAAAACATTGCAAGATTTGCCACCAATTTTTGGAAACAACAAGAAGGAGAACAAATCAACTCATCAACCAACAAAATCAAGCATCAACACACCTAAAAAAAATTTTAATCGTTGGATGACTCGGGTCTTCTCTTCACTATTCGGGTTGGGGCTGCGGGTTGTCGGGACTTGTGAGCATCGGAAGCCGAAGGGTCGATGGTGAGCGTCAGAGGGTCAGTGGTGGTGCGAGTTTGCGGTGATGTGGCGAGGAGGGGAGGTGCAGACTGCCAACTTCGCAAACCCAGATCTACACGATGAGGGCGAGGAGGAGAACCGGAGAAGACTACAAGCAAGCAACGGTGGCAGCGAGACGATCCAGACGCTGGCGAGAGAGATGGTGAGAGCAAGAGAGTGAGAGAGAGAGGGTGAGTGTTAGAGAGAAGAGGAAGTGAGGAACAGAAGAAGCAGTTGGGGTCGAGGGGTAGATTTTAGGAAAATTTTGCTTTATTTGCAAATGGGTCCTCGAAAATTTTCAAATTTCTGAAATTGTCTGGAATTTTCCGGTATATTGGGTACCGGTCGGTACCCAACGGAAAACCCTCGTACTGGCCTGTATTTTTGGCCAGTACTGAGGTTAGGATCCAGGTACCAATTTTCGGCCAATACGGTACCTTCCGGCCGGTATCGACCGGAACGGTACGGATCCCATAACACTACTCTCAACTACTATCTAATATAACGTTAAGTCTATATATACAAGTATTTTATTCATGAGACTTTTGTTTTTATGTTACTATTGAGTATTTCCTTATGACAAGGTGAAGTTCGCATTCAATATTTTAGATCTAAAAGAAGACGTTTAGTTAACCCTCAAATATTGGCGATGAACCATCAAACTTCGTTCATTCTTTTATCTCGACTTACCGATCACAATTACTTTTCACTCTCGACACAATTGCAATTCACAAAATTGAGTGTTCCAATCCCAATCCACTGCATGGATACATCAACACAATCGGATAATGAAAGGGGAATTGGGAATGTCACTAAACATGCTTGCTAAGAAGGTTCGAATATAGCGACGGAAAGAAGATTCTCCGCCGCGCTTAATACATTCATATAGTGCAGTAGTTCTCAGGGGACAGCTGGAAAACTCTGAAATGGGAGAAATTGCATAGCCTGATGCGGACCCCATTGACATTAAAGAAGGGAATATTCAAACACTGCAGGGGGAGTCTGGAGTGGGCATTGAACTATCCCAGAATTTTAAACAAAAACTGGATCAACAGTGGGCTGAGGCAGTGGTTGTCAAACTCCTGGGTTGTAGAATCGGCTGCCGGATGCTTTGCAATCGCCTGAAATTCCTGTGGCAACCAAAATGACCTATGACAATCGTGGACCTAGACTATGATTTCTTTCTGGTTAATTCCATTGCAGAAGATGATTACCTTAATGTGTTAACTAATGGGCAGTGGATGATCTTCGGCCATGTACTTTCTGTCTAGTGGTGGTACCTAGCTTTCCGACCGTCACAAGGTAAGGTAACCGGAGCAGTTGTTTGGGTCCGCTTCCTAGAATTTCCCATTGCTCAGTACCATCTTCAGATTCTTGCAACCACGGGGAACTTAGTCGAGCAATCCATAAAAATTAACGAAACAACCAAGACAACCCAACGGGGTAAGTTAACAAGGGTAGCGGTGGATATCAACATAAGTTTACCTCTTCTGGATACAGTGGACATGGACGGTGAATCAATAAGGGTTGTGTACGAGAGCTTGACTCAGATATGTTTCTCTTGTGGCATGGTAGGGCGTGAAGCGGAGAGTTGTCCATTGCCCTTCAACAATAAGAAAGAACCAAGGAAACCATGACCCATAACGTGGCACGAGCGATGGAAACCACAATGGAGACAAGTGACAACACAACTGAAACTACTCCAGAGGGGACAACCAACATTTATGGACTGTGGATCAAGGTGCAATGGCACTCTTCACGTCAAACAAGCGCGCGCCAGCAACAACAGCATCATCGCGTCTCTAAGATTGAACATCAGGTAGGCAGCTCTAGGTTTGGAGTATTGTCAGAGCCAGATAGGACTGCCTCGCAGGCGACATCACCTCAACAACTTGCTCCAACACTAAAGAATTGTTTTACCTTAGATGCTTTCATGGATTAAATGGCAGGCCAACCGAAGGGACCCTCAACCTCAACTTATGGGCATAGGAAGCAAATCCAAGCAGGGCCAAAGGGTAAGGCTTTGGCCTATACGCCTAAACCTAGCCCTAAACAGAACCAGACCAATGGACAGGCCTCAAGCCTAGTAACCCAAACATAGCTGCAACCTAATAGCACCAATATGCATCAAGTCGTAACATTCCGCTCCCATCGAGACGTAATATGTGTTCGAATAGTCTCAGAAGAGCGAGAGGTGGGTCAAGGAACATCAGGCCAACCCATGGAAGGGCTGTAGGTACCAGAGGCCCCATGAGGGCCAGAGAAGGTAGGACTTCTTTTACCTCCTTCGAGGCCACCCGATTGGACACTAGGTGAGGGAAGTGTAGTAGGCTCATCAAGTGTGTTAGAATTGAGCGACGTGAGAGTCGCAACGACATTGGAAGGCGATAACAACAGTTCGCTAAAGGGATTCATGGATATTTCCTAGTCTTAGGAGTAGTTCGTTTTTTGAATCCGATTAATATGTCAATTCTTATTTGGAATTGTCAAGGGGCACAGGGAAAAGATTCCAAGCGATCTTGCGGAATTATATTCATCATTATCGACCAGGAATTTTGGTTCTAGTGGAAACTAGGATTAGTGGTAGACGAGCTCAAGCAGTCATCAACAATTTGGAGCTTGATTTTTCTTTCCGTGTAGAAGCTGAGGGATTTACTGGTGGAATCTGGTTGTTAATGAAAAAGGACTTTGAAGTCTCAATAGAGCTAGCCCATAGACAAATCATTCATACAAAAATCAAATGTGGAGAAATTGCGTTTGAATTATCGGCAGTCTATGGTAGCCCCTAAAAGTCAAACAAAAAATTCCTTTGGCCTATTCTGCACTGGCTCGGACAATCCATAACCAATCCTTGGATTGTCGGAGGATATTTTAACTATAAATTCAATGCTGTGGACAAAAAAGGGGGTTTATAATCAATATAGGTGGTTAGAAAAGACTTCCGGGACTGGTTTCATGGAAGTGGATTGAATGACTTGGGGTATGTAGGATCGCAATTTACTTGGAGAAGAAGAAATATCCAAGTGCGAATAGATAGAGTGTTTGGCTCATCGTCGTGGTTGGAAGGATTTTCGCATACGATAAATTATCATTTACCCTTTATTGGATCTGATCACCGACCCATGTGGATTCAATACATCCGGCAAAGTTCCCAGGCCACAAGCCCCCCCAAGTTTCATTTTCAGTCAGCGCGGCTCGCTCATGAATTGTTTCCTAAGGAAGTTGCTGATAAATGACTCCCTCAAACTACGTCGTTCAGTAGTTCTATTCAACAGTTTTCCAACCACCTCATGCAATGGAATAAATCAGAGTTTGGGAATATATTCCATCATAAGAAATGACTTCTCACTCAATTGGGAGGTATACAAAGGGCATTACAACATGATGATTCAGAGTATTTATTGGCCCTGGAAGACAAATTAAGCGGGGAGTTAGTACAAGTGCTCTGTAAGGAAGAACTGTTCTGGCATCAACGAGCCAGATATGAATGGTTGTCCCACAGAGATTGCAATACTAAATATTATCACACGGTTGCCCTCACTAAGTGGCAAAAGGTAACGATAGAGAGGTTAGAGGACCAACATGGCAATATTATAACAGATACCACACAACTAACCACCATGATTCGAAACTATTTTGTTCATGTGTATACTGCTGACGAACGGTAAATCATAACATTTCCAGCATCGCCAATTTTCCTTATCTTATCGTGGCGCAATTCATGCCCTCCATAACCCAGTAAACGCACCCGAAATTCAAATGACAGTCTTTGATATGATTCCCCACAAAGTACCCGATATAGATGGCTTTTTGACTCTATTTTTCCAATCTCAGTGGGGGACGGTACGACCACAAGTGGTGCCTTTTATACAGAAAATTTTTAACAATGAAATCTGGGAATAGGAATTGAACCGATTCTTGTACTCATCCCTAAAGTCTCGTCCCCGAAGTTTCTTACACAACTTCTCCCTATCAACCTTTGTTCCGCACCTTATAAAATCATTTCAAAGGTGATAGTAAATCGATTAAAGCCCCACTCGATGGACTAGTGGCAAGTACTCAATACAGCTTTATTCCAGGTAGATATATAACTGACAATATTATTATTGGCCAGGAGATTATCCATTCGATGAGGAAGAAAAAAGGAAAAAGGGGTAAATTGCCATTAAGGTTGATTTAGAGAAAGCCTATGATTGCTTGGAATAGGATTTTCTTCATGACACTCTAAAGGAAATTGGCATCCCCCAATAATTATTAAGCATCATTATGAAATGTGTCACTATAGTTTCCATGTAAGTTGCGTGGAACGACTCTCTTTCTAATCATTTTAAACCTTTGAGAGGTATTCATCAAAGGGACTTGCTATCACCTTACCTTTTCGTCCTCTGCATGGAACGTCTGGGTCATCTTATCTCACACGTGGTGAGCTATGGTATGTGGAAACCGTTTAAATAGAGACATGCAAGTCCTTCCATTTCAAACCTTTTCTTTGCTGACGACCTAATCTTGTTTGGCAAAGCTACGGATACCTAGGCGATGATAGTCTCGAGCATTTTGGAGACTTTTTATTAGATGTTCGGACAAAAGGTTAGTAATACTAAAACGTGGGTTTTCTTTTCCAAAAATGTCCCATTGTAACAAAAAAGGAGGCTTATGCAAGCTCTCCAAATCTAGCGAGCGACAAATTTGGGCAAGTACTTAGGCGTGCCCTTAATTCATGAGCGGTCGTCAAGAACTAAGTATCAATATACCTTGGATTGAGCACACCAAAAATTGACTGGGTGGCTAGCGCGAACATTGTTTATAGCAGGGCGTGTCACGTTGACTTAATCTGTGATCTCCTCACTTCCCACCTATACGATGCAAATGGTGCGACTGCCGCGTCAATTTTGTGATGACTTGGAAAAACTAATGTGGAACTTCATCTAGGCATCCCAAGATAGGCAGCAAAAAAATCATTTAGTCAATTGGGACGCAATTTGTCGTCCAAAACAATTAGGAGGGTTGGGTATTAAAAGTATTAGAGCCTCAAATGATGCCCTCCTCACTAAATTGGGATAGGCATTATTAACCAAGCCATTAACGTTATGGGTACATGTCCTTCGAACAAAATATTGTTTTCCTACACAGTGCATCCTGACAAAATTGAATAAACCAAGGGCCTCAATAATTTGGAGGGGTATTTCAGCTATATGGGAGTATGCCTGCCAAGGCATCAAATGAACGCTTGGAAATGGTCGTCGTATTATTTCTGGCTAGACCATTGGCTGAACGATTGGGGGCCGCTCATTTTAGCAACTACAGCCCCCTACCTGACAATATGAGGACTGCAACAGTTCAAGATTGTGTGGGTGGGGAGGGCAATTGGAGCTGGAAGTTCTTATAGCCCTATCTACCTCCTATCATTTGTTCGATCATTGTGCAGATCCGGCACCCGATTGAGAACATGGGCGAGGACCAAATTGTGTGGGGGCTCAGACAATATGGTAACTTCTCATTCGCATCTGCTTATGACTTGATAACAGATGTAGTGTCGGAGGGGCAAAACCTGATCTGAAAAGTCATTTGGAAATGGACAGGACCATAATGAATTCGCACATTCTTGTGGTTACTCGCCAAACGCAAACTACTAACCAACCAATAGAGTGTTACGAGGAATATAACACCAGATAATAGCTGTCAAGCCTATGGACTTGAAGAGACAATGATTGAACCGAAATTTTCTATATTATTCAGTGGCATTTTTATAGTTTTTGTTGTATTTTTCAACTCTTTTTGTTGGATATTGTGCTTAATTTATTTCAAGTGTGCTTGTTTTGAATTAACATAGTTTGAGGGTAAAATTGTCATAATTAACTAGTAATTGCACTCATTTGGCTTTTATGACAATTGATATTGCAAACTATTGTTTTTCTTTGCAGGACACTCAAGAAGTAGAGCCAAGAGTGAAGACCAAAAAATTACTGAGCCATTGAATCAAGAAAGAAAACCCCTCGGGACAAGTTAGCCATGGCAAACTCCTCACTTCGCCACAGCGAAAGATGTGAATCAATAGCCAAATGCATTGGGAAAAATTTGGCCGCAGCAAACCCATCACCTTGCCGCAGCGAAACCTTCAAATCAATAGCTTAGACACTCTGAGAAAATTTGGCCGCAGTGAACTCCTCACTTCACTGCAGCGAAACCTTCGAAACAGCAACCTGAAACCCGAGTCATTTTTGGAAAATCTACTTACCCATGCTTATGACCCGACTTGAACATCATTAAAAAAAACCCTATTTTGGAATAAGTAGGGGGTGTCAGCTGGCAGAACAGAATTCTTCACTCTCTCCTTCATCATTTCTCTGCAAAAATCATCTTTTCTTCCTCTACATTTTCTTCCACTGTTCAACCTTCATCATGGGTGATTCACAAGCATTTCAGGTTATGAAATTTCTGAGTTCTATGAGTGGCTAGGCGTTTCTTCTTCTCTTGAAGGTGCAGCGATGGTTGGAGTTCAATGGGCTGAAAAAGGGGAGTAGCTTAATCCATAGTTCAGCTATGAATTTATATATCCTAGCTCTTGGATTTATGATTTGTAGATGAGCTATTTGATTATAGTTTTAATCAAGTGTTGGATATTCATTATGTGTTGGATGGATTGGTATTTGCAGAACATTGAGCTTTAATGTATGAAGTTTCATATATGTCTATTTGAAATCTTTTTGATTCTCTATTATCTTGCACAGTTATGTTTGATGTTGAGATGATTTTAGATTACATTTGACTGATTGCATTGGCTAATCCAACTACACACACTAAGAGCGCTTAACGGGATTTTAAAAAATGAGGTTTCATTGATTAAGATCCTGGACTTGAAAAGTCTATCAAGGTTCACATTTTTGAAGCTTAGTGATTTCTACTCTCTCTTTAACCATTTCGAACAATGATCACCAAAACTCACTTTCAAGAGGACTTTATCATTATATAGTCTTTGTGTTTTTCAACCTTCAGTTTTATATCTCCCTAAAATCCAAAAACATTTGTTTTTACATTTGAATTAGTTCTATCAATCAGTTTGAAAATCAAAAACCCCCTTTCCTCCGAATTAGTTTGTATAGCATGACATATAGGTTAATTTAGATTCAATTGTTTAGGTTCCAATTAAGTGAACGACCCAAGGTTGCACCCTATAGTGCAATTCTTAGAATTCTTAGATTCAGCCTCCAAGAGCTTAGCATAACAAAGGTTAAATCAAATGATGTTACTGCTGGGGAACCAAGCAATTGGTTCTCTAGGTTATCTTCTGTAATATTTGCTGTTAAGGATAGTTAAGAGTCTTTAGATTGCATTCTAGATCGTTTAGTTTCACACCTGTTAATAGCATAGGTTTTCATTTTGTTTAGCATCTTAATTTTTGCAAACACAACATAGATACTGATTTCTTTTCAATTTCCAAACTTAGCATTTTACTTCTGCATAGTTCAGAGTCTATTTGTTGCATTTGGTGCAAGTTCGCCACGGCCAACTTTTTGTTTCGCTGCGACCAACTCTTCAGGATCTTATAAGGATCCCTTTTAAGAAATTTATGCCGCGGTGAACTATTGACTTCGCTGCGGCTAACTCTTTTGCATAGCTCTGAAGTGTTCTTCACTTGTGCATTTATACTTTCATATCACACACGCTTGCATCCATCATATCTCATCTTTTTACCTGATTTTGTGAACTTGCAAGTCAATTTTGTTCATTTTTAAATTCTTTTGAATTTTTCCTTTGCATGCCCCGAAAAACCACACTCCTACCCTTAGACCACGAAATTGAGAAAAACCTGAGAAAAGTTAGGAAGGAAAAAAGAGTAGAAGGGACAAGCAAGGTAGTGGAGTCTAGCCTATTAAGCAGTGAGAGTGAGTCATTAGAAAGAGAGACAATGGCAGTTAATTTGCAAAACTAACACCTCGATGCCAACCCACCTAGAAATGGTGATAATGGAGGTAATGGAGAGCAGGAGAGGATTGATGAGAATAATGGCAACCTTAGAAGGAGGACCATTAGGGAAGCTATAACCTCTGATGTTAATTATGCTCCTTTTACTGCTGCTTGCCCTAATTTTGATGTGAATTTTGAGATAAAAGGATTGCTTATTAACTCTCTTCCTAAATTTCATGGTTTGAAGGGAGAAGATCCGTACATTCACCTGCAATCACTGTCTATGATTTGTCAGAGCATGAAACTGACGGGAGCTTCTTTAGATCAAGTGTTGTGGAAATTTTTTCATTTGTCATAGAGGGTAAAGCAAGGGAGTGGTACATGAGTCTTCCAAGACATGTGGCAAACACTTATCACAGCTGGGGAAATTTGAGGAAGGCATTTTTGGAGAAGTATTTTCCTGCTTCCAGAACTTCATCAATGAGAAAGGAAATCTACTCAGCTCGACAAGACTTTGATGAGTCTCTCTATGATTACTGGAACCATCTTCAAGTTCTATTGTCATGGTGCCCTCACCATCAAATACCAGATAAGCAGTTGGTGCAATATTTTTATGATGGACTGAAGAGTCAAGACAAGGGTATGTTAGATGCAGCCTCAGGGGATTCACTGACAGATCTCACCGCTGAAGAGGCTTGGGATCTGATTAAGAAGATGACTCTGAATCACCAATAGTACAGTGCAAGAGAGACTAGAGGTGTACATGAGTTGGGAGCTTCAACAGTAAACTCTAGAAAAATGGAGAGTCTCGAGTCTAAGGTAGAATCTTTGGAAAACAAAATGACTACTCAGCTGACCCTCATTACTATGGAGTTGAAAAATATGAGCGTGCATCGTCCACAAACTCCTATAGACCTTACTGCACCAAGTTACGAAACTTGTGGGTCCGTGATGCATATTGCTAGTGTCTGCCCTAATAGATATGAAGAGGTATCTACTGTTTATCAGGGGAGCCAGATAAGAAGTGGGATCCATACTTTAATACATATAACGAGGGATGGATAGTTGGAGAAGTGACGACACTGGACCTTCAAACAGATTCCAGAGAAGTGGAGGGGCTGGTCCATCTACTAACCAGTTCCCGAACCAACAAAAAGCTTTGACTATTCCACAAAAGGAAGTCACTAATCAACTCTTGCATAATATGATGGCATTGATGAAAGACGAGAGGACTTCCACTGACAACCAGTTCAATTCTATAGCCTCTCTGATCCAACAAGACTCATCCAAGAATGCTGCTAGATTCAATGCTTTAGAGAAAAGAATGGAGCAATGGGAGAAAAAGACAGAAAATAACAACTCTTATCTCACTCAATTATCCAATAATATGAGTGAGTAATAAGCTAAGAGTAGTGGCACTATTCCCTCAATCACTGTTATAAATCCTAAGGGTTTGAATGCCATCACTCTTCGAAGTGGGAAGCAAGTGAAATTCCAGGATTCAGATGAGGAAGTAGTTGAGGAAGAGATTGAATATGATGAGTTGTCTTCCAAGCTGGACAAGACGAAGAATTCTAAAAATGCTAAGCATTATTGGCTGAAAAGAAGTCCATAATTTCAAATAACAAAGGAACAAATCTTGAGAGCAACAATGAACAAGACCCAGCAAGCACTACAAGAAAACAGTGTATTAGCGACAGAAAATACCAACAGAATTGACAAATATTATGTCGGTATTGAACGTTACTGACGGAATATACCGACAGACAAAAATGTCAGAAATTCAGCCGTAGCTAACCTTACTGATGGTAAAGAAACTTTATGTTAGTAAGTTTAACGACGGAAATAAAGTGACCGTCGATGATTTCAACAGAAAAGTTACCGACCATCACACGTTTTTCGTCGGTAAGGTCAACTTTTCAATGCTAATTTTACCGACGGTAAGTTGCTAAACCGTATGTAAATTTAGCATCGGAATGTTTTTAGTATCATTGGTAAAGTTACTGATGGTAACATTATTTCCGTCGGTAAATAAGCTTACTTATTACTGACGAACAATATGGTCCATCGGTATAGTGTATAAACAGTTACCGACAGAAATTACCAATTTTTTCGTCGGTAAAGTTTTTTATTAAATTTTTTTAAAATATATATTTCTATTATATTTAAATTATAACCATCAGAAAATTGTATTAACTAGATATTTTTAATATATATTTAATTAGATAGAAATAATTAAATAAAAATTTTGATTAATGATTAAAAATTAAAATATCTTAATTGATAATAAAACGTTACATTGTAAATAATAATATCTGTAATACAAAGTAAATGACCAATCCTACACTAATGATCAGGAGCTGGTGGATAGTCTGGTAGGTGCGGTGACCTGCTGCCCTTGCCCTTCAATTCATCGATCTCCCGAAGGAGCCGAGCGTATAGGTCCAACTACTGTTGTTGCGCTGCTAACGTCTGTTGTTACGCAACCACCGACTCTTGCAACTGACGCACCTCTTCCAATGTCTGTTGCAACTGAGTAGACAATGTCTGCATTATGCTCTCAAGCGCCTCCACTTTGTTGGATCACCTAGCAGATGTTGCTGTACTCGACGTGGAGGATTGTGAATAACAAATGATCCTAGTCCGAATATCTTCCCACGACGATCCCTACCACCAACTACTTCCAAGCAAGTGTCAGCCTCATCAACATTTTCGGATTGCTGAGACCACCGCTCAATAGTTTCCTGTATTTGGTGCTATCAAAAAGCAATGTTATATATTAGTAAGTGATAATTATGAAGAATATTATTAATATTAAATCATAAATTTCACTTACATTTACTTCTCTACAATGTTCATTGACAAATGTCACCCCGTCATACTTCTTAGTATGCGTGTGTAGAAACAGTTGACAGGGTGTAGGTGCCACGCCCAAACACTTTTCTTGCATAGGAATAAAATATTAATTATAACTAAAATAGATTTTATAAAATAAATTCAATTAAAATAAAGCAGTCAATTAAAATAGATTCTTACATTTCTTTGTGCATGCTCTTGGTGGGTAATAGATCCTCCCGTATGTACGGGAAGACTCTCTCCCTCGAGTCCTCCACATCTGTTGGCCGAATTATACTGTTAAATCGACATCGTCGCAGGTGATGTCCAATACGCCAGCCAACGACTCTAAATTTCTTCAGAAATAAAAGGCAGTCGTACAGTCGCCCTACGTAACGCACCAACGAAATCGCGATATCGTGTACGCACTCTTGACTCCCATGCTCGACATACAATCTCGTCCAATTGAGGATCCCAAAAAAATTATTTCTTTAACAAAAGGAAACATATTTGATAAATATTATTGATGTAATAATAGTTATCAAATTAATGTAAAAAATTAATATTAAAAAAGGAAATAATTAATTTTATCGTACCTCAAACTCATGATAGTAAAATTCCTTTGTGGCCTGAGAGATATTCTTCCAACAATAGCCCTCAGGATCAATCTTTTCCTTAAATTTTGATGTCATATTCCTCGAACAGAGTCCAGATGAAACAAACATGTAATATAAAAAAATAAATTTATACCATTTTTAAAATTGTAACATATAACTTAATTATAACATGTAATGGTAAATGTATTTTCACTTACAAATTATTTACTCCTATGATGTATTTTCTTCCATCGGGTCCCTCAACTCCAGGCTGGCGACCGTCTCCTTCATCCGCATTATTTACCCCTAATATCTTTGTCAATATAGGGGGACTAAATGATGAAGGAGTGGTAGATGGTGTAGCCTCCTCAGCCAGTGTAGTAGGTGGAGGGGGTGGAGGTGAATCATCAGTAGGTGCTGCAGCACGAGATCCTTCACTTCTACAGTATGAACCTCTAAATCTTGGTCTAAAAAATAGAGGTCTGCCACCAGTACCTTGTCTTCTCTTTGGTGCCATATTTCAACTTAAAATCAAATTTTGATTGAAGTTTATAGAAATAATACATTTTTATTTCAATAATTTATTCAATATATTGAAAAGGAAATAATTGATTTGTTCATACAATATTCA
>JAOSBN010077127.1:0-12738 GCA_027563595.1 Erythroxylum suave | reverse complement strand
TCTTGTTTCCTTTCTAAACATTGTGAATGTTCATCAAACACTTTAATTGATACCAAAAAATAGAACTTTGAGATAAGGAAGATAGTAGAGTTAGATGAAGAAAAGAAAAATATTTGAGGTTAGAGAAAAAGAAAAAGAACAGAGGTATAGATAAAAGAAAGACATGGAATAAGGGTGTTTTAGTTATGTTAAAAATGACTTTGTTGATTCTATGATTAGAATGATAGACTTCAATTCAATTTTAATTGGTTAACTGGATGAAAGAATAAAATCCGCTTACTTTTTCTTTTATTGATTTATATTTGAATTTTACATACTTCAAGTAAGAAGTTGTTAGAAAATAACTAATAAAGAACCACGTTAGGTTAGGTTTAAGTTGCTAGGAGTTTTGTTGTAAGTTAAACAATTCACACACTTCCTTGCAACCATCATTTTCATTACAGTGCATTATGAAATGGCTTAAGATGAATTCTACTTGTCCTCTTCAACATTCTCAAAGGGAACAAAGGTTAAAGGGATTCAAGTATAAATCTAACTTTATAGTGTTCTTGTTGTCTATTTGTACAGAAGAAATCCAGGTTTCTCCAAGTTCTAGTGAAGACAGACGAGCCTCCGGAGATACATAGATTCATTGAATGAGTTATTGGAAAACTTTGTCCAGAACAGCCACATCCATATTTTTTTGTCCATTCCCATCTATGCTTCGGTTATTTGTTTGTTTCTGTTGTCAAAACTAGCATTAGCTTATTTTTGTAGACACAATGTAACTTTTGGTCCTATTATGTAATTTTAGCTAGTTATGTAATAGTTTAGCCACCTATAAATATGCAACGTGATCAAAGAAGACTTAAAAAACTTACATACTTCAATTGATATCTGTTTATGTATTCCTTCTTCGAGTTTTCCACTTTTGTTGAATATTACGCAACAATGAGGCAAGAGTTGTGGAGTGATGTGATAACGTTAATATATTTCTATATTATTAATCAATAAAAATGTCACAGTCAAGCGGTTAAAGTAGCTCAATTGGTTAGAACTCTATTTCATATCAATTTCTGTAATATTCAGAACTCTATTTCATATCAATTTCTGTAATATTTAGAACTCTATTTCATATCAGTTTCTAGTTTTGATAGTTGGGTTATATATACTCTTTCTACCATTCAATTTGTTGATCTAAAGCACCAAAATTGAAAACTAACAATATTTCAGTTAGTCTATTTAAAGTGGAGTAATTGCAAGAACAAAGTTTAATAAGTGAATAACATCTGTTGGTCATTTGTGTATCCATTCTGCTATTATTGATCTTCTTTATTACAATTAATAATGAGAATTATTTAAGTTATATATTTTTACCCTGACAATAGTACACCCAATTTTTTTATCCTTTTCAGGTTAAATCACAATAGAGAATATGGAATCTTCCTCTACTCGTGGTAAATCCGATCTAGCATGAAATTATGTTTCTTTTCTTAAGCATTTGACAAGAATATCCAATATAACTGTATTTTTATAGTAAAATATTTAAAAGAGGAGGCAATTTTAGAATGAAAGAACATCTTGCTGGTGTTAAGGGTAATATTGCTTCTTACAAAAAGTACCAATTGATGTACATGATATGATTGGAAAATATTTGCAGCAACTAGTACAAAATAAAAACGAAAATAAAGAGGCTCATGATATATCTTTTGGAGATTATGAAACACCACGAGTATTAGATAAAAGAAAAGGACAAGCTGCTATTGACATAGATTCTTATTTTTAACCAAGAACTACTCTTGGTTTTTAACCTAGTCTAAAAAGTTTTATGGTTAATAAGGATATTGTTTTGCGATATAAAAGAGCATGGGCTAGATGGTTTTATCATTCATGTATTCCTTTAAATACTTCAAATTCACCATATTTTCAAGAAGCAATTGATGCTACAAGAGCAATAGGCCCAAGATTTAAGGTATCATCTTATCATAATTGCGTGTCAAGATTTTAAAAAGGAATGTCAGTTAATTGTGGATACATATAAATCTATTTGGGAATCAACAAGATGAACTATTATAACCCACTGATCAAAGACAAAGAACCTTGATTAATTTCTTGGTTTATTTTAATATTGGAACAACTTTTAACAAGTTTATTGATGCTTCTAACATGATAAAAAGTGCTAATGCTTTATCTAAATTATTCTTTGAAATTGTCGAGTGGGTTAGACCAATGAATGTTGTGCATTTTGTTACAAATAATTATCAGCTAGGTACTTATTACAATCAAAGTATGGACATATTTTTTGGTCTCCATCCGCTACTCATTGTATAAATCTTATTTTAAAAGATATTGGTAGTATGGACCATATTTCTAGTCTTACTTCACATCCATCTAAGATCACAATTTTTGTATATAATCATGTTGTGTTTTTGTCTTTGTTAAGAAAGCAAGAAGATTGGGTTGAGATCATGTGTCTCGTTGCTACCAAGTTTGCAACTACATTTATTACTTTGAAAAGTGTTTATGAATATAAGCAATTACTTTAAAATTTAGTGACAAGTAAATGCTTTTTAAGTCATAAATTATCAAAGAGTGAAAAAGGAAAAGAAGTTTGTGTTATTATTTTCAATAATAAATTTTGGGATGTTTGCTTGATCATTGTGAAGATTATGGCTCTGCTTATAAGGCTGTTGAGGATTGTTGACTCAAATGAAAAGTCATCTTTGGGGTATATATATGATGGTATGTATAGAGCTCACAAAATGATTATAAATATTTTAAAGGGAAGGAGAAATTATACAAGCCTTATATAGATATTATTGATCGATGATAGGATAAGCATCTTACTCAAAGGATCCATTTAGCAGCTCATCTTCTCAATCCTTATTGTTTATATAGTGGAGAAGCACATACAATTAATATTATAGGCAATTTGTTTGATGTGATTGAATGCAAAGGTATTTTCTCTATTAAAGAGCAATCACAAACAATAAATGAAATTAATTTTTTCATAAAAGTTTAGAGAGTTTTGCTAGATCATCAGCAAAGAGAGAAATTATGATGAAAAATATATAGCCAAGTAAGTTTTAAACTTTTAATTCGTTATTTACTTATTAATAATATATATTTATCATAACTATTAATTAAAATACAGATAAGTGGTGGAGATTATTCGATGACAGTGCTCCAATATTAAGAAAACTCGTTATTAGGTTACTCAGTCAAACAACTTATGTATCAGGTTATGAACGTAATTGGAGTGTTTTTTACCGTGTTCATACAAAGAAACAAGATCGTTTGTAATATCAAAGGCTTAATAACCTTGTTTACGTTACTTATAATTTAATAATGAAAAACAAGTATTTTATAGTTTTGATTTTATTTCAATAATTTTATTTTTATTTTTGACTTTACAATTTCTCTATTATTTGTTTAGAGCGCTTAGTAAGAAGAGAACATATGATCTAGTTGATATTGATTGTATTAAACATACTGATTTTTGGATCGAAGAATAAGAACCATCGTCTGATCTTGATTATAATGAACTTGAAAAGACGATTTATAAAGAAAATGTATTTGTCACAACGAATAAATTAAGAAAATCTACTTATGGTTAGTTTATATCTTATTTTGATCATATTTAAGTTACAATTTTTTTGTATTACAATTTTACAATTGAGAATAATTTCAATCATTACTAATTTGTAATTTATTTTAATGTTGTAGAAGAAGTTAATGCAAATACTTTCAATGAAAACATAATTTACAAATCTTTAAATAACGTTGGAGAATATGGAGCTTTTGATGATTATGAAACGCAAGCTCGTTTAGAAATACAATTTGAATTTTTATTGTTATTTTAAGTTTTATATTAGACTCATATTTATTTATTATTAGTTCATTATATAATAATAAGCATTGGTGTATTTTTTATTTCAAAATTTTATTTTCTATTTAATTATTCTTATTAGTTTTACTTCTTATTTATTATATACAGGCTTTATAATGGTTCATTACCGGTTGAGCCTCTAAACATTAAACCTTTTTTTAACCGATTCAATATCTGGTCCGATTTTTAAAAATTTGGTTTTAAAAGATGACAAGTGAAGGTTGTATCAAATTGAAGCATTATTTGATAAAATCGTAAATTTTGAAAGTGTTAGCAGCACCAAATTTGAATTAATAACTGTTATGAGTAATATTTCTAGATGTTGAGGTAGATTTTAAATTGAAATCTAGTTTAATTCACTTACTCCTTATTTTTCAAGGTCTTACAGGTGAAGATCTATATAGACACTTCAAATAATTTCAAGTTATTTGCTCTGGAATGAAGCCATAAGGAGTAATAGAAGAGAAAATCAATTTTAAGGCATCTCTAACTCATTCCTCTAAAATGGAGTAGAGTTTTCTCTATTTTAGACATGCTACAGTACTTTTCACTCCAATCCACAACTCTGTTTTTCTCACCAAAAGGAGATATTCTCAACATATTCTTTTTTACCTTTCATTAATGATTATTAAAATTACTTTCTAAAATTAACTCAACTTTACTTTTTCATGTATATTTTTATTCACAATATTATTATTATCATATCTTTATGTTAATAAATAATAAATAATAAAATTTCAATTAAATAATAATTTTTTATTTGATAATACTAAATGAAATAATATATGAGATATATTGCACTATTTTATATTATTTAATTATAGTAAATGACAATATAATTACGTAATATCAAACAACAAATTTTGTTGAATTTCATAAATCAAAAACATTTTAACATTAAAAAAAGGCATAGAACATTCATTACACCAAAAAAATTAAAAGATAATATTGCCATTGAAAATAAACATAGCATAATCTGCTAATCTTTTGAATTAGTATATTGTTCCCATAAATGTTCTATTAATGCATTCCTTAATTCGATATGCACAATTTTGTCCTTGATTTGTTTATACCGAGCAAGAAATTGTTGAAATCAGGTATTTTCATTTGCTACCCTTTCTACAGTCAATTATTGAGCTTCCATTACACCTGTGATTGATCCACTTAGATCGCATTCATCCTCAACAATCATATTGTGCATAATAATGCAAGCAGTCATGATATCATACAACACTTTTTTTTCCAAAAATGTGTTGGTCATGTAATAATCACAAATCGCAATTGTAGAACTCTGAATGCACACTCCATGTCCTTCCTACATGACTATTGTCTCATTGTAAAATATTCTTTCTTTACAAAATGTGGCTCATGTATTGTTTCCATAATGGTGGACCATTTCGAATAAATCCCATCAGCTAAATAATGTTGTATATTATATTCTTTTCCTTAAATAACATAATGAGTAGGAGGAGCAATTCCTTGAGCAAGGTTAGAAAGTAAATGCAATGATTCCAACACATTAATGTCATTATTTTTACTGACATACTGAAATAAGCGTGCCATATCCACATATTATAATCAGCGATAGCTTCAAGAATAACAGTTGGTGATCCTATACGTCCAACATATTATCTCGACCAAGCCGTTAGACAATTTTCCACTTCCAATGCATACAATCAAGACTATATAACATTCATGGAAAATCACGTTGCTCACCAATATGAAGAAGCCTTATAATATCATTAGCATTTGGTGATCTAAGATACCACTCTGCAAAAATCTCGACAACGACACGACAAAATCTTTTGAAACCTTCAAGTTTTGTTGACTCACCAATTTTAACGTACTCATCTGTGGCATCCACAAGTATACCATATGTTAACATCTAAAATACGACTGTTATTTTTTGTAAAGTGGATAATCCAAGTCTACCAAGCCCATCTCTTCGTTGTTGGAAATAACTATCATGCTCTTTTACAACATCAATAATGCGAAGGAACAAATTTTGGGACATTTGATATCATCGCCAAAACATATTATCATTATATCATGGATTTTTGTAAAAATAATCTATAAATAAATTATGATCTGCAACTTCACGATCACAGTTGATCATTATATGCCTAGGATGGAGCCACGATTCCTACCTTGGTTGTTTTGTTGATTACGAAGAAGCTCAATTACTAGGTTATTTTTATGTATCAAATTATGTATGACTGTTTCATCTTCAAGCATCTTTAACTCAAGTTTATCATCACTTGATGATGATGACGATGAAGATAAAGATGAAGATGATAGCATGTAACGAAATTTGATATTAGAAGGACCTCCAATATCATAATCCCTTTTAATAAATTGATGCATATTTGATTTAGTGACGGATGATATTTATAAAAGTTTTTGGTATGGTTGAGATACTTACAAGATCTATCTAATGGTTAAGTTTATAATGAGATCTAATTAGACGGCTGAGGTTTGGATGAAATCCATCAATTTTATCTAACATGGATAAGGTTAATGATAAGTTCTTAACTGATTATAGATGCAATCTATCTTACGGTTGAGATGACGATGAAATCCAATTGGACGATTGAGATTAGCATGAAATATATCAATTTTATCTAACATGGATAAGGTTGATGATAACGGTTGGGATGATTATAAAATCCAATTTGACAGTAGACATTTGGATGAAATATGTCGTAAGATGGATAAGGTTGATGATAGGTTCTGAAATGATTAAGGATGTAATCCATCTAACAGTTGAGAAGATGATGAAATCCAATCAGACGGTTGAGATTAGGATGAAATATATCAATTTTATCTAACATGAATAAGGTTGATGATAACAGTTGAGATGATTATGAAATCCAATCAGATTGTTGAGATTAGGATGAAATATATCAATTTTATCTAACATGAATAAGGTTGATGATAACGGTTGAGATGATTACCAAAATCCAATCAGACGATTGAGATTTGGATGAAATCTATCAATTTTATCTAACATAGATAAGGTTGATGATAACCGTTAAGATGATTATGAAATCCAATCAAACGGTTGAAATTTGGATGAAATCTACCAATTTTATCTAAGATGGATAAGGATGATGACAACCATTGAGATGATTACGAAATCCAATCAGACGGTTGAGATTTGGATGAAATCTATCAATTTGATCTAACATGGATAAGGCTGATGATAATTTCCCAAATGATTAAATTTCTAATCCATCTGACAGTTGAGATGATAATGAAATCCAATCGGACAGTTGAATTTTGGATGAAATCTATCAATTTTATCTAACATGGATAAGGTTGATGATAACGATTGAGATAATGAAATCCAATCGAACGGTTGAGATGATGATGAAATCTAATAGGACGGTTGAGATAATGATAATATTCATATACAGGTTTATAAATATGAAAAATAAAGTCT
The DNA here is from genome assembly GCA_027563595.1 of Erythroxylum suave. NCBI lineage: Eukaryota > Viridiplantae > Streptophyta > Magnoliopsida > Malpighiales > Erythroxylaceae > Erythroxylum > Erythroxylum suave. The sequence goes on along the minus strand of JAOSBN010077127.1, from coordinate 5,428 downwards.
AAACAAATCACTTTTTGGATCCAAGTATTTCATTTTTCTTCATCCTAAACATTACATTCTCACAAGCACATCAACTTTTAAAGAAAAATGGCTTCTCGATCCATTGGATATAATACTAATGAAGATACGCTCTCAATGTCGGACTTATATGGAGATTTCGCAAGATCCAATTATTGGGAGGTAACAAACTTCTGACCGCTTTTGGGGCCGAATTGAAGAGACATATAACAACAAGGTGACTAATGAGTGGGAGCAACATAACAAGAGATCTTTACAAGATCGATGGCGAAAAATAGCGTAAGCTATTAAAAAATTACGAGTATGTATCAGACAAGTGGAAAATATGAATCCCAGTAGTGCATCTGATCAAGACCTGTGAGTTTCCAAAATATTTAATTCTTGCAATTTTATATATACTTGGTGGATGGAGAACTAACAAATATATATAAATTGTTTGCAGTTGGATCGTGCAAAGGTGTTACTAATGTAAGATGTTAATTGCAAAATAGGTTTCAAATATGATCATATATGGTACATTGTCAAAGATTTTAAAAATTTTAATGATGATGTCATCACATCAAGACAAATTTATTGAAAGCAAACTTCCAGCTATGTGTCATTAGAATTTGATAATCCAACAACTGAATCTCAAGTATTGATATCTCATGTGCTCTTCATTCAAAAGGCCTATTGGGGTGAAACCAAAGTGAAGAGAAAAATGGAGGAAAATTCTTCTTTTAAGATAAATAATCTTAAAGCTGAAAACCAAGAGCTTATTGAGTTACTAAAAAACAAAAGTGAAGATAGACAAGTAGCACTTGAAATGACTACACATAAGATGGAGATTCAGAGACAAAAGTTGGCTTTAAAGTAATGGAAAGAAGAAATTAAAATTATATCTCAGGACTTGAATCAAACCAGAGATCCTAGTCATTATGCTCATATTGCAACTGAACAAGCACGGATTTTGGAACAATCATCACATCAACCACAACCACAACCACAACCAAACTTGTCAAATAATTTTTTTGGCGAATATTTTACTAATATTGGTAGAGACGGAACCGATATACTTGATTATTAAATTTTTCGATTTTGTATTAGTAGTTAATTATATTTTGTTTGTATTTTTTAGTTTAGATATACTGCTTGACTATTAATATTCATTTATATTTGTTTTAATTTAGTTTATCTTTATTTATAATTTATTATATTATTCGAGTGTTAATATCAATATATTTATGGTTTACTTATTTGAAGTTTTCTAATGAATATTTTTTAAATTATTTATTTAAAATACTTATTCATAAGTAAATAATTATAAATTTATAAACATATAATGAAAATATTTATAAACATGAGACCAAACCTTAAAATTATTATAAAGTTCTAATTACTTAAATAAACTTATAATGAAAATATTGGAATATTGTTTAAATAAAAAAAGAATAAAAATTAAAAAGAATGAATGAATGAAAAAAATGAAAAAAGGAAGAAAGAAAATATTGAGAAAAAAGAAAAAAGCTAAAAAAATTTAAAAATATGAACAGTAATGGAGAGATAATACAGTGGATATGAGATATGCTAACAATTGTTTGAAACAAAGAATTAGATATGGTAATTAAGTTATACATGATCAAAGTGTGGCTATTCGAGAAAATACCTATGAAAACAGAAACAGGGATGGAGTTAAAAGGCTTGGAGGTGACCAAACATCCAAAGGTGATAAATGAGGATCCTAGTTTGGAATGTCCGGGGCTTTAATAAGGCCTCTAGACAAAATTGTGTTGTAGACCTTCTTAGAGAACACGAATCTCATTTTTGTTGTGTTATTGAAACAAAATTGTCATTGGATAATCTTAATTTGGTTATGGAGAATAGGTTCTCAAGGTGGAAGGATTCTCATAATTTTGATGCTATGGTTGGGGGGAGGATGATAATTATATAGAATCCTATATTTGTTCGATGTGATATTCTAGATGTTGGAGAACAACATATACATTGTCGTATTCAGTGCCATGCATCACAAACTATATTTATCTCCACATTTGTTTATGGATTGTATAGTGTCACCAAAAAGAGGGACTTGTGGTAGCATTTGATGGGTTTTAGATAAGCCATGACCTTGCCTTGGTCCATCATAAGGGATTTCAATTGTGTTTGCTCGGTAATGGGGAGACTTGGATGTAAACCACCGTTAACTTATTTGCTTAAAGATTTGCTTGACTTTCAGATTAAACTTAGGTTTGAGGATGCACCTTCTAGGGGAGAATTCTTCACTTAGCACAAAAAATATCTTTAGGCGAAGCTTGATCGAGTTTTCATTAATCATAATTGGGGGAATACATGGTTATCTTGCAATGCGAATTTCTTGGATATGACCATCTAATCTAATCATTGTCTGGTTGTGGTGGGTTTCATCCAGCCTAATTACAGAGGTACTAAGCCTTTTAAGTTTTTTAATATATGGATTGCTCACCCAAACTTCGAGACTATTATTGGTAATGGTTGGGATAAAGTTGTTGTTGGGAGTGCTCAATATATTTTGTGTTCGAAGTTTAAACCTCTTAAGTATCCTTTAAAGTCACTTAACTCCAATGCTTTTGGCCATATTTCATCGAGAGCTAAGGATGTTAAGGTAAGCTTTAAACATGCATGTAAGGCTTCCCTTAATAATCCTACTGATTTGGGTCTTTTGGAGCTTGTCAACATGAAGAGGAAAGAGGCAAATTTTTTGTTGGAGGCTGAGAAGCATTTATACCAACAAAAAGCAAAGTGTACTCACATTATGGAATCCGATAGGTGCATTAGATACTGTCATACGGTGGCAAAAAAGAAAGGCTTGAAAAATTCTATCTCTCATAATATTAAAGATAATGGCACTCCACCTAATTGGATTGAGGACGTTGCTGCCTGTTTTGTGAACTTCTTTAAAGGTTTATTTGGCACCTCAATTCCTTCTATCACAATGGAAAGGGATGTAATTCTAAATGGGCCAAAAGTTGATGTGCTTGCTTGTGAGGCCTTGGTTGCTCCAATTTTAGAGGATGAAATCAAAAGGACACTTTTTGACATTTGGGACAACAAAGCACCAAGTCCAGATGGCTTTACATCAACTCTCTTCAAAAAGCAATGGAATATTGTGGTAAGAGACTTTGTTGCAACAGTCAAGGAGTTCTTTGATAATGGTAAGATTCTTAAACAAACTAATAATACCATTATTGCCTTAATTCCTAAAACCAAAAATGGCTCAAAGGTGAAGGATTTTCGGCTTATTGCTTGCACAAATGTCATGTACAAGGTGATTATGAAAATATTGGCTAAGAGAATATCACCTTTACTTGGATCTTTGGTTGATCCGACCCAGGCTGCTTTTGTATCGGGAAGAACTATGGTAGATAATGCATTTTTAACTAGGGATGTTAATGGGTCGGGTCGGCGGTGGCCCATAGCTCGACCAGCTGAGATGGGCTGGTCTGCAATCCTAGTTATGGCTCGACAGGCCACGGACGAGCAGGTGGGCTTGACCTGTCATTTATTTTTTAAAATAAAAAATTTCAAAACGAGATCATTTTGAAAATAGTGGCCCAACCCGTGGCCCCCTCCCTTCGGCCCATAGTCAACCCATGGCCTGCCCATCCCAACTCAAGCCAAAAACAGGCCAGGCTTGGATGATTTTGACTTTCCTACTTTTAGCATAGGAGTTGGTTAGAGGTTACTACACTAAGAAGAAGATTTCTCCAAGATGTATGATCAAGCTGGAAATTACTAAAGCGTATGATATTGTTTCTTGGTGTTTTCTTGAAGATGTGTTAATTAGATTGGGATTCCCATCACAATTTGTGGGATGGATTATGGAGTGTGTAACTACGACATCTTTCTTTGTCTCCATTAATGGTGTCTTGCATGGTATGTTTAGAGGACAACGAGGATTGAGAAAAGGTGATCCCATCCCCCTACTTTGTTCATTTTGTGTTTGAAGTACTTTCTAGATTGCTAAAGATGAAAACCACAAATTCTTATTTAACTACCACTTAAAGTGTGATAAACTTGGTATTTCGCATATTGCTTTTGTTGATGATCTTATGTTGTTCTCGAAAAGGAATTTTATGTCTATTAAAATCCTTGTGGATGCTTTTAGAGATTTACAAAAGGTATCGGTGTTGAAGGTTAGCCCTTCCAAATCTAATATGTATCTTACAGGAGTATATGGTAGAGAGCGGGAGGATATTATGGAGTTGGTTGATTTCCCATTAGGAATATTTTCGGTAGGTTATTTGGGTGTTCCATTGGCTCCTTTGAAAGTTTCAGTGACTCAATTCTCTCCCCTAATAAAGACTATTGAGGGTTATATAAATAATTGGAATGCTAAAACGCTTTCTTATACTGGACGTCTTGAGTTGATTAAGGCAGTAATAAAAGGAGTACAATCATTCTGGCTCCAAGCGTTTCCTATACCTATTACCATCTTGGAGAGAATCACTTCTATTTGCAGGTTGTTCTTGTGGGGTGGGAAACATTATAAGATGACCTAGGATGATATTTGCTTGCCAAGGGAAGAAGGAGGCTTGGGTTTGAAGAATTGTAGAGTTTGGAATGATGTATTATTATCAAAGGTTATGTGGAATATTCATTCCAAAGCTGATATTCTTTGGGTTAGTTGGATAAATGAGCTCTATTTATAGGAGAAATCTGTTTGAGAGTGGGAACCTCTAAATAGAGATTCGTCGTTGATGAAGATGTTTGCTTTTACTAGAAACTCTTTGGTGTAGAAACTTGGTGGATAGGAAAATATGGTGTGGGGACTTCAGAAGATGGGCATTAATGGAGGACTTTCTTCAAGGAAGGTGTATGAGCTATTACATGTAAAGCAGATAAAATGACCATAGATGCCTTTCATTTGGAAGAAGTACATTCCTCCTAAGTTCTCCTTTATTACTTGGGTTGGTTTTCGTGATAGATTGCCAACACAAGATAATTTGATGTTTCTAGACATTGATAGAACATGTAGTTTATGTGGTGTTGAGCAAGAGACGGTGACCCATATGTTCTTTAGATTTTCTTTTTCATGTACATTTTGGGATACAGTTCGAGGATGGCTTGGATTAGCACGGGAGATGTCTACATTGCTTAGTGCTATAAAATGGATCCGTAAATACTGTTAGAGAATATATAAAACCAATTGAGTTGGCCTCATACAACAATTTAAGCTATTGTGGTGAAATAGTCGCTTAACTAATATTGCACTAGAGCACGCTTGAGAAGCAAGGCTGCTCAACTAGCATTTTGTTGCACTAGCTACACTTTGTGGAAGACAAGAGATGTTGTTCAATTAGATTCTACTTCTTTTGTGTGCTTTGATGTAGTATTTAAGATTAAGTCTATGATATATAAGATTTTGTATAAAATTTATCCTCAAAATATGATC
>JAOSBN010077116.1:0-12739 GCA_027563595.1 Erythroxylum suave | reverse complement strand
AAAAACCTGTAAGAAAATGTCAGAAAGCACCTTACTAGTACTCCCTCACGTGTTTCACTCTAGAACAAAATTTTACCACTCACGTTTCAGACAAATTATTGACTTTTCATCAGAGAGGCTCACACTCTCTTGCCTATTACATCTCAAGTGATGACTTGAAGGTTACTCTTTAGAAACCAATTCAAGCAATAATAAAAAAATAGCAAACAACACAAATTAATTAGGAAAGAACAAGATAAATCCTAACAAGAAAACAAAATGAACGACAACTAGAACCAAATATAATGAACAGACGACAACAAATTATCTATGCCAATACACGGATGAAGAATGTGTAGGTATTGATTCTTATAAGTAATTGAACAATATGAGTGCATAATTTTCCAATTCAATATGTTAGAGGCAAAGATAGGCACAAACAAGAAATTAAACAAAGAAACAAAGAAAGACACGCCAATTATAACTAAACTTACCAAAAACCTGAAACTTAGAGTAGCAAGTTCAAATCTGCCCCAATTTGAAAGATAGGTAATTCAACATGTTTTAATGATTCTTGCACACAAATTAGGCTAATTTGAGTTTACAAGCTGAATTTATGCAAAAAAATTGATCGTCCAATTCTGGATTGACAAGAATTACATATATGATTCAAAGAAAAACTATCTTGATCAATATAAAATTTTCTCTTCTTTTTTTTCACGATTTCGTTCTTTTCTAATTCCTTTTTCTTTCCTTTTCACGTTTTTTCTTTTCGTGATTCCCTTTTCTTTCTTTTTCATGTTTTCTTTTTTTATTCCTTTTCCTTCTTTTCACGTTTTTTCTTCTTTTTTTATATTTAGGTTTGAAGATCAAGAAAGCGAAGATTCACTAAAGAAATAAGAACATGAATTCAAAAACAAGAATTCAAAAAGGCACAAAAGAACAAGATCAGATTTGTCACAATAAAAAAGAAACAAAATTTTCAAAGAAAAAACAAGAAAGCATAAAAGGGATACGCATGAGTTTGATAGAATTAGGCCAAAGCTCTGATATCAAGATGATATAGAAACTCCAAGAAATCTGAGTTCTTGAACCCCCCTAATTCTATTGGTTCATCACCCAAATTTTCTATCCCAAGAACATGCTAGACCAAACCCTAATTTTGTGAATTGAGATCCAATCCCAAAGAAATCAGAAACTAATTCGTGTCGCAAGCGCCTACTTGTTGTTGCAAATCAATTTCTTGAAGTAACCAAGAAGGCAATCACACCTCTCTTGAAGAAATCCACATTTTGGAAATTTCATGCATTAAAATCAGTTAAAAGTTGTCTTGCATCCCTCATACCATTCTATTTATATTGTAGAAAATAAGATAACCTAAACTTCTAAAGCAAACAATGGGCTTAATACAATCAGCCCATAAAATAAGTTCAAAACTTAAACTATATAAAAGAAAAAAATGGGCCTAATACAAACAGCCTATAAAACAAGTTCAAAACTTAAACTAAATAAAGGTAACTAAATTACAAGCCCAAATAATACAATCAGCCCTTTTATAAGAGATATTGAGCTTGTCTTCAAAATTGGCCAAGTACTAGCCTCTTCACGCCTCCCTTGGCAAAATTACAAGCTTTGGCATGCCTTAGTATTCCTCCATGGATGTCATGGACTCATTATGAATTTAAGATTTGATTAAGCCTTGAACAAATCCTTGCATAACTTGCTTGAGCTTTGAAGCTTGCTGTCTTGTAATTGGTCCACTAGACACAGAAAGCTTGTCTTGTTGAGTAGTGTTGTGGTCTTGAACCTCCTTGGCAAGGCTGGTTGTATCAGCTTGGTCACTACTCTTCTAAAGATAATGCATATTAACCAATCACAACAGCAATTACATGTTAAAGTTACGATAGATTCTTCTAGTCATTTCACACTCTAATCATGCTTATATAGTTCTAAAAGCACTAGAAAAAGAGAAAATGATTATTTGTCTCTTTGATCTTATCTCTCTTTTTGTTGAATACTTAAGACAAGTAAAAAAAAACTAAAAAACACACATGCATATAGGAAACAAATAAGAAAATGTCAAGAAAAGAAATAAACTCCCCTTGGGTTGCCTCCCAAGTAGAGCCTTTGTTTATTGTCATTGGCTCAACTCCTTATTTTCCTCATTGCATGACAAAGTTATGATCTTCAAGTGTCACATGTGCTTCCTCCACTTGAGGTTGTTTAAGATAAAGCCTAAGTTGATGACCTCTCATTTTCAACATACTCTCTAGCTTCAAAATTATAATCTCTACTAAGCCCTTGATGATATGAAACAAAACAAACTTCTTCAAGATTCAGTTAGACCATCCATTAAACCACCTAGAACAACAAGAAAACAACTTCAAATCTCACCAAATTAGTTTAACCATCACCACAAATCACTCTCAACGATATAAACACATTTTTCATATACGCATAACATCTTATTCTTACATTCAAATCTGTTTCATTCATTCGTTGATCTTAATTCAGGAAGAACAACTCCAAAACACTCCAAACCAAATTTCAAACAAATCAAGGTAAATTAAACTTACTAGAATAGAAGGCCAACATACCCAAACATAAAGGAAACACCACCAGCTTGAATTATCCACCACCAATTTAGGCCAAACTTGGATAAAGGAAAAAACAAAAGAGAATTCCATCTTCTTGGTTTGTCTATTAATGAAATTAACATGTCTTCTTTGAAAAAATGAGAGAATGGCCTTTACATATGCTAAACATGAGTGGTTGAAGAAATTACATAGGAAATATCAAAAGTTACAATTAAATGTTAGCCAATATTCGTCCACCATTCAAAATAACAAAATCCATGACCATTTAATGCAAAAGCCATACCTATTTAATGCTTTAGGAAAAATTTCCAAGATACCCATTTAATGCTTTAGGAAAATTCCCTTAATACCTATCAACTTGTATGATCTTCTCTCATTTGAATCAAATGACAACTAAAATCTAGTCTTGATAGAATTGGGCCTTTCCTGCTTGTTGCTTATGGGACAGGCTGTCAAAAATGGTCTTAGACACTTCTTGGACCTTGAGCACTCTATTGACAATCTTGTAGACTTCAATTAAAACTAAGGTCAAATTCTCTACTCACTTGGGCTAATTTCACATCACTTGCACTCTTGGAATATCTCTTCACCTTTTTCCTCCTCGTTCAATTTCTCCAATCTACCAAGTAAAGGTGAAGGGTTAGTTTCAATAACAATCAAGAACTCAGTATTTACCTTTGAGCTAAATGATAGATTATTTTCTACTTTGAGCTCCCTCTCCACTTCTTCTTCACTAGCAATTCCATAAGTAGTTTTCTTAAAATTCTTAAGATCCTCTTCACTCTGTAAGGTCTCTGCAATAACAACCCTTGAGTACTCCTCGGGTTGAGATGGTTGCATTTCTTTGCATTGTGATGCTAGGTGATCACAAGCTTCCGCCATTTGAGCCATTTGGCTTGCCAAGTTTTGGATTCCTGACGTTATGCCTTAGTAGAATTGCATCATGTAGAATTGAATCACTTCTTGTTAGACTACTAGAACTACTTTACACTTTGTTGAAATTTCAAAGCATTAGCAATCATAACAATAGCTAATTCTTCCAAAGGCATTTCAGAGTTTTGTTGGTTCTCCAAATTTTAGATGCTAGACCTTGTATCTTACCAAAATTGCCCTTCATCCTACTAGAATTGTAGATTATTCTTTTGAATATAAATATTGATAGCAACCATAACATTAAGTAAATCTTCCAGTGATGGAATTGGGTCATAATAAAAAGCTTGTTGTTATACTGAAATTGATGTTCATCCTGCAAACTATCATGAAAGTAATTTTGCTAGTTATCCTCTCCATAACTAAAGTTAGTATGATCATTCCAACCTTGGTTATAAGAATGGGAATATGAGTTACAAAAAAAATTACTTCCATCTATGATTTTTTAACAAATAAGAAGTGAAAAAGGTCATGAAATAATTGAAAAGAAACTAATTATAAACAATATGTTAAAAAACTATTAAAATCAAGAACAAAAAACTAAAACACCGCACTGCTCAGTAGTGGTGCCAAATTGACATAGTTCGTTGTAACATTACTTAAAATAACTAGACCTACAACTATAGTAGTGATAAGTTTAGGACAATCCCTTAGTGAGAGTTCGGTTAGCTTTTGTTATGAACAAAATTAGAGTTTAGGTTTGGTTTTCAGATAAGAACTTAAAATAAAACTAAACTAATGAAAAAATTAAAGAAAACATTCTAAAAAGACCAAAGTGATGAATTTTTCGGGGACCCAGTCATTGGTTCAATCTTGTCCTACACACAATTAAACATTTTTTATTGAATTATTGTTCTCATACCTCTCCTAACAACTATTAATAGTGGGTTAACAATAAGTTATGATAACCTTGGTTTTTCCTTAGGCTTTGTTTAGAAGAAGAGTTTGTTAATTAAACCTAGCTATCAAATAACCTAGAACAAACTCTTTAGATTTAATTGGATGGCCCCATTATGAATTAGGAAAACAAATTCATCAAGGCAATATCGACACAAGCTCGGGTCATTTAACCTAGGTTTTGTTATCCTCATGATTAAAAACCATTAGTCTCCACAAATGAATTTCAATATAACAGCTACAAATTATATTGAAATTCTAGCATTGGGTTCATACATAAAAACAATTGAATAAAGCCCCAACATTAAACATAGGATAACATAATCAATCCTTAAGAGAAAGAACAACAAAAAATGAGAGAAATGCTTAACTAATTTTTTAGCACTGATATAACCTTCAAATGGGTATTGGGAAGCTGAACCTTCCATAGTCTACATATGTCTCTGACGGCATCGAGTTTTGCCTCTCATTCTTCTCCCAAAACCTCTAAACATTTCCTCTAACTTTTCATAACATTATGTTGTCAAAACAATGTATTTATACTTAAACTTAGGTTTTCAGTTGAGCTTGCAGTATTTCATAGGCATGCTTTGTGGTGTTACTGGCGTGCATGTGAGTCATAGGCATGTATGGTGGTGTCACGCCCATGAAAAGTCAGTTATGGGCATGCATGAGTGTCACACCCCTGACAAATAAGTCATGGGTGTGACTATGTATGCTCAATCCTATGAATTTTATGTCATGGCTGTGAGTCATTTCCAACACTCTTCATCTTGATGTTTTCAACATATACTCATCATTTTTCTGCATTTTCTTTTCTCATATTGCTCTACTCCTTCTCATTCTTGCTCCATGAAGATAAATGATTGTAAATCTCCAAAAAATGATTCAAACATTGTGCTTTCGACTCATTTTTAGCTCTTTCACTTCTGAATTGTACCTAAAACTAAATATGAAATAAAGCGAATGTTTTAAGTATTTCTTATCAATGATCACTAAGTGTTATGGAATAAATTTATAATCAATTAAGCATATATTGATGGTGATTAGGGTGTGTAAGTGTAAGTGATGATGAAATGCCATCGTTAGATGATTGTTCTAATGCTAATATTGAAGAATACATGCATAGAGATATGTTTATCGTAAGACTTGCTCTAAATATTCAGTCTAAGGATGAAAATGAAAGGGAACAACTTAATCACATTTTCCATACTTGATGCCACATGAAAATGAAAGGGAACAACTTGATCACATTTTCCAAGGCTTGTAACATGATTATTGATAGTAGAAGCTGTATTGATCACTACAGAATAGGAGGCCGTGGATACACACTCCATTACCCACTGAATGAATTGATCCGGAAAATTCAGCCCTTTAAGCATTTCACCCAAAAAGTCCCACGAAATCGTGTCATAAGCCTTAGTAAGGTCAATTTTCAACATACAGCGAGGGGAAATTCATTTTCTGCTGTAGCCCCTAACCAATTCCTGGGCTAAGAAAGTATTGTCATGCATGCTCCTCCCTGGTACAAAAGCCGCTTGGGCTGGATCAACTAATTTGCCCACCACTATAGTAAGTCTATCCATCAGAATCTTTGAAATCACTTTATATGTCACATTTAAGCAAGAGATGGGTCAAAAATCTTATGCTCGAGGAGAAGAAGTACTTTTGGGAATCAAAGCGATGAGAGTGTGATTCATCTGTTTGAGAAGTCTCCCAGTAGTGAAAAATTCAGAGACAGCTGCAGTAACTATCGGACCAACTCGCACCCATTGGTTCTTGAAAAATGCTGCAGTGTAACCATCAGGGCCTGGTGCCTTATCATTTCCTATAACAAAGACAACACTACGGATTTCCACTTCTGAAACTGGGAGAACTAAAGTGGCCTGCATTTCGATATCCATAAGGGCACCCGACTGGATGGTAGACAAGTTCACCGGCTATCGAGGGGACACCGAACCAAGAAGGTCTTCAAAAGAATGGGCAAGGCAACTAGAGACTTCCTCCATGGATGAAGTTTGAGTGCCATCATCTTTGAGTATATGGGTAATGGAATTTTGTTTAGTCCATTTCTTAGCCACTGTATGGAAGTATTTCGTGCTCCGATCCGCTTCCATTAAGTGTGTACATTTAGCTTTCTGCTGGTAGAAGAGGCGTTCTGCATCTTGTAGAAAAGTAGCAGTTTTACATTTAATATTCAATAAATTTTGTAATTCAGCATCCTCAGGGTGGTTGCAGGAAGCTTGATATGCATGTTGGAATTCCTCTTGAGCAATGGCCACTTTACTGGAAATATGACTAAAAGCTTCTGTGTTCAAGTCTTTCAGAGGCCTCTTAAGGGACTTCAACTTGGTACAAAGGACAAATTGTGCAGTACCCTTATAATTCTGTAGCCAAGCATCTTGAACTAGTTGTGGGAACCGTGGATGGGTAAGCCACATATTGAAGAATTTAAACGCCTTGTGACCACTCTGTCTAGTGTTCCCACGGTGTATATCTACCACTACAGGGCAGTGATCCGAGTCTGGAAGCATAGGCAAAAAACAAGCTGAACAATTAACCTCCCCCAAACTTCAAGCTTGGTTAATAAGTACCCGGTCCAGTTTAGCCCACAGCTTATTTTTCCGCCAAGTATAGAATTCACCTAAAAATGGAGCATCATCTAACCCAGAAGTAACACGAAATTCCTGCAAGTCTTTCAGAAGATAGGCTGAAGGAGGCCGACACCCAATCCTTTCATCCACCGCACTCACACAATTGAAATCTCCTATGATAAACCATCGCACCGAGGGGGAGACATCCAGGGTAGTTAATGTCCTCCAAAGAGCCCTCCTCTCAGTAACACTATAAAGGCCATAGACACAAGTCAGGATAATCTCCACCTGAGTGATGAAACAAGTCAGATGGCAATGAAGAAATTGATTTCCATGGGCTAAAGTCCGGAAAGAGTAAAACTTCGGATCCCAAATCAGAACAATACGACCTCCACTAATATCCACCAAATTATGTCTATAGTCCCACCCTAGAAAACGGTTAGCCACCAAATTCTGTAAACCCAGTAAGGATAGTTTAGTTTCTAAGAAGCAAACAAACCGACACTGGTGCTGCCGACTAAGTTGGGCAGCAGTGTGTTATCGCGAGGCTTTATTGAGGCCTCGGACATTCCAAGAAAGGAGCTTCATTTTTGGAGATAAGAGGGGCCTGCCCCTCCTTCACCCCGAGTCATAGAACCATTTTTTGCACTTTTTGCAGCATATTGAGAAGACACGCCCTCGTGGGGATGTTTCGAAATTGGAGCGATGGTTTTGCCACGGTTGGGAGGTTTACCACTCTGTTGAGTGAAAGCAACCTGGTCCTTAGAACCATCTCTACGAGTAGGCCCACCATGTGCAACACTAGAAGCTTGTATAACATTTGAAGTAGGTCCCAGGTCTACAGACTGCCCAAAGGCTGCATCCTGATCTATTAAAACCAATGGCCTGCCACTAGAAGTGGAATCCTTACTAACACCACCTCCCACCTGCGGGGTATCCATAACATCAACACGAGATGGAGATGATCGAAGTCTAGGATCAGCAGGGGTAGTAGTCCTTGAGTTTTCTCCACCCGTACCATTTATCTGAGTCACCCCCTCGTGAACTATCTGACCAAGTGATGATGTTCCAGCACCCCTACGTGCATCTATCCCTGGCTGACCATGTTGAGCCCTCCCATTTCCATCATTAGGTCCACCCTTGGGAGGAGGACCTATTGCAGTATTCAGGTCAGAACCTACACTAGTACCATTGTCGCCCTTTTGTTGATCCGAAGAGTTAGTGTTGCTCAAACCCTTACACTCGAATGGATTGTGACGAAAGCGCTTACATGAGTAGCAGTAACCAGGGTAAGACTCATAGACCACCAATTGGAAGTAGCGAGAACCCTCGGGTAGCTTGACTAAAAAATTAGTAGTTGGGGGTTTAGACACATTAATCTCCACCAACGTGCGCAAAACCCAACCTGGTACCCTCACTAGTTATACCATCAGTACATATGGGTTGGCCAACCCTTGAAGTCAGTTTGGAAAGGCCTTGTTCAGTCTAAAGTTCCAAAGGATAGGTGGTGTTGCATGGCCGTTCTTAGTTGGTGGAGCGATTTGTCTGGTTAATTTCGTTAACGAACATGACCTCAGCCCGCTAACTAACTATACGGAGGTGACCCTCCATGGCCAGCTTCTTAGAGGAACTATGGCCTTTTAGGCCAAAGAATTTTGAGGCAATAACAGCTCTATGATGCCCTTAGATGTTTTGGGCCGTACGCACGCTACACTGATGTATTCGACGAGTCTATAGCCTTGGCTGATAGGCCCGGGTAATCTTTGAAATTTCATCATGATGGGGATAGATCATTCCAATTACTGGTCTTTAACGAGGAATTCCTAGTAAGCGTGAGTCATCAGCTCGCACTGGCTACGTCCCAGCCCTTTGTAAACACTGCCTGTCGCTCCTACCGATTGAATGGTCCAGTGAAGTGTTTGGATCGCGGCGACATAGGTGGTTCGCTGCCGACGATGTCGCGAGAAGTCCACTGAACCTTATCATTTAGAGGAAGCAGAAGTCGTAACAAGGTTTCCTTAGGTGAACCTGCGGAAGGATCATTGTTGAATTCTGCAAAGTAGAATGACCTGTGAACAAGTTGTCCCTCAAATAGAAGAGGGGGCCTAGGGGTGAGAAGTCTCCCTAAAGCCTCTGCTTGTGCTGGCAACAGCACGATTCAAACAACCAACGATAGCGTGGGTAGCGTCAAGGAACATGATAACAAACGGGCCTACACTCGTCGCCCTAGGAACAGGAGGTGGACGGGAGATGGGGCTCGCTTCATTATGAATCAAAACGACCCTTGGAAATGGATATCTCAGCTCTCGTGTCGATGAAGAACATAGCAAAATGCAATACTTGGTATGAATTGTAGAATCCCGTGAACCATCGAGTCTTTGAATGCAAGTTGTGCCTAAAGCCTATTGGCCGAGGGCACGTCTAGTTGGGTGTCACGTAGCGTCACCCCCTCTCATCAGCCCGATCTTGGGAGACAGAGGACGGGGCGAAACTTGGTCTCCTGTGAGATTGACTGCTCACGGTCGGCCTAAAAATTAGAGTCTCTGGTGATGATCGCCACGATCAACGGTGATTAAGCAAAGACCCTCGGGATGAGTCGTGCAAGTTCGTCGGGTGAAGGTTGAATGCAAGTTTGTGCCCTGACACAATTTGATCGCGACCCCAAATTAGGCAGAACTACCCGCTGAGTTAAGCATATCAATAAAAGGAGGAAAAGAAACTTAAAAGGATTCCCTTAGTAACAGCGAACGAACCGGGAAGAGCTCAGCTTGAGAATCGGATGCCTCTGGTGTTCAAATTGTAGTCTGGAGAAGCATCCTCGATAACGGACTGGGCTCAAGTCCCCTGGAAGGGGGCGTTGGAGAGGGTGAGAGCCCCGTCGTGCCAGAACCCTTTCGCACCATGAGGCACTGTCTGCGAATCGGATTGTTTGGGAATGTAGCCCAAATTGGGCAGTAAATTCCGTCCAAGGCTAAATACGAGTGAAATAGTGCTTGGAATTGTCAGGAGGGAAGCAGATGGGGGCTGGCGATGTGCCCCGGTCGGATGTAGAATGGCAGATCGGCTCGATTTGTGGACCGACGCGGGTTTACGGGGGCATCCCAAGCCTGGGCCTTCGATACGACTGTGGAGACGTTGCCCTCGTGATTGTGGAACACAGTGCGCCCCCTCAGGTGTTCATGCTGCGTGATCCCAGTGTTGGCCTGTGGGCTCCCCATTCAGCCCGTCTTGAAAAACGGACCAAGGAGTCTGAACAGTCCCTGTTGGTGCACCTTCGGTGGGAAAATCAGCACCTTGGTGCACTTTCAGTGTCCAAAACAGCCTCTAGGCACGGTGGGCAGCCACCTTCGGGGGAAAAAATAGCCCGTTGGGGACCTTCGGTGGGAAAATCAGCACCTTGGTGAAGTTGCGATTGCCGAAATAGTCCCATGGCACGATGGGCTGGCACCTTCGGGGGAAAAAATAGCCCATTGGGCACCTTGGTGCAGTTACGGTTGTCGCAACGGTCCCTTAGCATAGTGGGCAGGCACCTTCGGGGGAAAAAATAGCCCGTTGCGAACCTTTGCTAGGAAAATCAGCATCTTGGTGCAGTTACAGTGGCTGAAACAGTCCCTTGGCACGGTGGGCAGGCACCTTTAGGGGGAACAATAGCCCGTTGGGCATCTTCGGTGGGAAAATTAGCATCTTCGTGCAGTTGCGGTGGCCGAAATAGTCCTTTGGCACGGTGGGCAGGCAACTTCGGGGGAAAATGTAGCCCGTTGGGCACCTTCGGTGGCAAAATCAGCACCTTGGCGTAGTTGCGATGGCCGCAATAGTGCCTTTGCAGGGTGGGAAGGCAACTTCGGTGGAAAAAATAGCTCGTTGGGCACCTTCGGTGGGAAAATCAGCACCTTGGTGGCACCTTCCGTGGGAAAATAAGCACCTTGGTTCAGTTTTGGTGGGCGAAACGGTACCCTTAGCACGGTGGGTAGGCACCTTCAGTAGGAAAAATAGCTCGTTGGTGCACCTTTGGTGGGAAAATCAGCACCTTGCTGCGCCTTCGATGTCCAAAACAGTCCCTTGGTACGGTGGCCAGCAGCTTCGGGGGAATAAATAGCCCGTTAGGCACCTTCGGTGGGAAAATCAGCAACTTGGTGCAGTTGCGGTGGCGGCAACGGTCCCTTGGCACATTGGGTAGGCACCTTTGGGGGAAAAAATAGCCCGTTGGGCACCTTCGGTGCAAAAATCAACATCTTGGTGCAGTTGCTGTGGCCGCAACAGTCCCTTGGCATGGTGGGCAGGCACCTTCGAGGGAAAAAATAGCCCATTGGGCACCTTCGGAGGGAAAATCGGCACCTAGGTGCAAATACGATGGCCGCAACGGTCACTTGGCATGGTGGGCAGGCACCTTCGACGGATAAAAAGCACGTTGAACACCTTTAGTGGAAAAATCAGCATCTTGGTGCAATTGCAGTGGCCACAACGGTCCCTTGGCACGATTGTCAGGCATCTTCGGGGGAAAAAATAGCCCGTTGGACACCTTCAGTGGGAAAATCAGCATGTTGGTGTAGTTGGGGTGGTCGCAACGGTCCTTTGGCACGGTGGGCAGGCACCTTCGGAGGAAAAAATAGCCTGTTTTGCACGTCATTTGGGAAAATCAGCACCTTGGAGCAGTTGCGGTGGCCAAAACAGTCCCTTAGCACGGTGGGTAGGCACCTTCGGGGGAAAAAATAACCCGTTGGGCAACTTTGGTGGGAAAATCAACACCTTGGTGCAGTTGCAGTGGCCAAAACAGTCCCTTGGTACGGTGGGTAGGCACCTTCGGGGGAAAAAATAGCCCGTTGGGCAACTTTGGTGGGAAAATCAGCACCTTGGTGTAGTTACGGTGGCCGAAACAATCCTTTGGTACAGTGGGCAGTCACCTTCGAAGTAAAAAAAGCCTGTTTTACACCTTCGGTTGGCAAATCAGCACCTTGGTGCAGTTATGGTGGCTGAAACAGTCCCATAGCATGGTGGGTAGGCACCTCTAGGGGAAAAAATAGCACGTTGGCCAACTTTGGTCGGAAAATTAGCACATTGGTGCTGTTGCGGTGGCCGAAACAGTCCATTGGCATGGTGAACAGGCACCTTCGATGGAAAAAATAGCCCGTTGTGCACCTTCGGTTGGTAAATTAGCACCTTGGTGAAGTTGCGGTGGCCGAAACAGTCCCTTGGCACTGTGGGCAGGCACCTTTGGGGGAAAAATAGCCCGTTGGGCTACTTATGTGGGCAAATCAACACCTTGGTACAGTTGCGGTGGCCGAATTAGTCCCTTGGCATGGTGGGTAGGCACCTTCGAGGAAAAAAATAACCCGTTGGGCACCTTCGATGGGAAAATCATCACCTTGGTGCAGTTGCAGTGGCCAAAAGAGTCCCTTGGTATGGTGGGCAATCACCTTCGGAGTAAAAAATAGCCCGTTTTACACCTTCGGTGGGAAAATCAGCACCTTGGTACAGTTGCGGTGGTCGAATCAGTCCCTTAGCGTAGTGGGTAGGCACTTCCGTGGGAAAAAATAGCATGTTGGGCAACTTCAGTGGGAAAATCAGCACCTTGGTACAGTTGCGGTGGCCGAATCAATCCCTTGGCACAGTGGGCAGGCACCTTCAGGGGAAAAAATAGCCCGTTGTGCTCCTTCGGTTGGAAAATTAGCACCTTGGTACAGTTGCGGTGGCCGTAACGGTCCCTTGGCACGGTGAGCAGGCACTTTTGGGAGAAAAAATAAC
>JAOSBN010077105.1:0-12739 GCA_027563595.1 Erythroxylum suave | reverse complement strand
CCGCTTCGTCTGTTTTTCATCCGCGCTTCGTCTGCTTTTTACTTTGCGCTTCGTCTGCTTTTGTAACGTCTGCTTTTCATCCGTCTGTTTTTTACTTTGCGCTTCGTCTGCTTTTGTAACGTCTGCTTTTTATCCGTCTGTTTTTGCAACGTCTTTCGTCTGCTTTTTACTTTGCGTAGACTTTTGCATCGTCTGCTTTTGCAACGTCTGCTTTTTCATCGTCTGTTTTTGCAACGTCTGCTTTTCATCGTCTTATCTTTGTTTGTCATCAAAATCACTTTATACGTGAAGTCAAAATTCTGACTTAACAGATAAACTGTACCGACGGTAGGTCTCATTCCGTCGTTAAATTTAGCGACGCTAGCCTAATTTCCGTCGGTAAAGTTAGCTACGACCGAATCAACGACGTTTTCACACTGTCGGTATATTCCGTCGGTAAACTTAATACCGACAGAATATTTGGTTATTCCGTCAGTATTTTTTGTCACTAAACTGCAATTTTCTTGTAGTGAGTGAGTGCTCCCGAATTGATGCTCGACTGATCACCGTTTCCTCTTGAACATGTAGTGATGGCTTGAGTTCTATGGGCTTCAAAAGGGAGTTATTTTACATTGTCATGTTTGATTACATTGTTATCAATTCCTGAGTTAGGGTTTATGCCTTATAGTTAGACTTTTCTTGATTAGAGTTTAATCAAGAGTTGAACAATGCACTGTGTTATGGATTTGTTTATGTAGAACTTGGATGCTTAATTTATGAGCTTTCAAATATGTCTTTTTGGTGATTGTGTTAATGCTCTTTTATCTGCCTAGTTGTGTTTGATATAGAGATTATGCTTGATCCAAATTGACCACTTGCATTAACTTGTTCATTACACACACTAAGATGCATTCAATAAGGTTTTAAGAAATGGAGTGCATTGATTAAAACCTTGGATTTAAAGAGTTCTTTAAGGTTTATCATTCAGAAACTTAGTGAATTTAACTCCGAAAGATTTATTTAGAACCATGAAAGCCAAAGCTTGTTTTCAAGAGGATTTCCTCCCGTTTGATTGTTGTTTGAGTTTTCACTTTTCTTTTTCCCAAAAATCCAAAAATATCTTTTTTCACACTTTTCTTTTATTTAATTCAAGTCTTTTAATTTAATCAAGACAATCCAAAACCCAACTATTAATTAATTTAGTTTGCATTTCCTGACAATTAGGCTAGCTTAGATCATTTGCTCTAGGTTCCAATTAAGTGAGACGACCCGGGGTTGCACTCTATATTGCAATCCTTGGAATTAATTCTTTTGATGCAATTTCCAAGAGAGTAATTCAAAGACTCAACCACATAGCTGATTAGACGTCCAGCTCCAAGGGAGAGAGAACAAGCACAAAGAGGTTAGGTGGTCGTTAGGGATAAGTCAATCTATCAGCAAGAGGGGGTACGATAAATTCTGGGGAGGAGTAGTACGCCGGCAGTGAACAATTAATGCAAGACAGTCGTAGGAGCTAAGGGCAAGCAAGTGGAGAAGACGTGGGTCAGCTATATCAAGACCTCGAAATGGTGGTTTGCTTCGAAAATTACCTGCAAAATAAACAAACTGGTTAGTCTAATAAGACGCTGCCACGAAAGCCACGCCATGTAGCGCAGGTGATGTGATCATCGCCAGGATCTGCTTCACGATGATTGCCCACCCTTCGCAGTAGTGAAACGCCAGGCCAACTTTTCAGTACTTATTCTATCATCCGAACACCAAGACAACTCTTCATCATGGTGCCCAGCCATGCCTTACTGCTATAGTTAAAGGTGCTATGCAAAGCTCCTGCAATGAGAGTAGGAGCTAAGGGCCCCCTCCCCCCAGCAACACTTCTCCAAACGTCGGAGTTTCCCACACTTGTATTGCTCAACAAAATAGCTCCATCTGAGTCCACCGGTGCATCAGAAACAGGGACCACCACCTCTCTGCCGTTGCACTCCTCCAAAGAGAGATGAGCATCACTAAATCTACCCGCCCCCTGTAGGGCAGTAAAATTGGATTAGGCGCCTCCTCTTCATCTAGACAGCATAAGGTGTGCGGGAGAGTCCATTTACCAAGATGCCTCCCCATACTACTCTTCTACTCCCAATCACAGAGTGGGATACCCCAAAATATAAGTTGTAACGGATATGGCAGCCCCGCCTAAGTTGTGCGAACAGTTAGCTATGCACCCTGCATCTCTACGATCCACAAGTAACCAAGTATCTACACATTGTGGCACAGCTCAGCTAGTAATGACTTCCATGGCCAAGCATTCCCCAATTACTGGAGTTCTGAACCCCTTACGAATCCCTACTCCATACCAAGTTGGCAGTTCACAGTTGTATGTGTAGAACAATACCTAGAATGATGGCTAGAGGTTCTACACCCTTCTAGCAGTTCCTCTCCACCCAACCTCGCTAGACTGAGCAGAGACCCAAACACTGCACCCCCCGCAAAATTCAACAAAGTGCCAAAGTCTCCCCAAAAGCCCCTACCAAGCCATTCAACCTACCATCCCCTAGCAGATGGCCTCACACAAGGTAAGGTACCTGTTATCAAGATATAAACACCAGCATACAACAGCACTCAACTGGACAGGATTCATCTATGGAAAACAACACAAATGTCCAACATTAGGTATACTCCAAAAACTAAAGGAGTGGCCGAAGGGGACTGCCCCTGTCAAACCTTTCTTATTTACCCCCACTCACAAGCTGTTTGATAGATCCATAGGTTGTAACAAGTAGCTGCACCTAATAAGGATCAGTAGCCTGCACCACAATAACTAGGCCTAATAATTCCACCAGCCCACACAAGTGTCAATATAGTAGCTTCAGCCTTGAACCAAACTCGAGGTGACATTACAGGAATCAAGTATCATTCGACATACTAAAGAGAGCAGGTCAAATTGTTATCAATGAAGAAATGCCCTTGACTGGTGGTTCAGAGGCAGGAAAATAGTCATCTACCAAAAGAACTCATTTCACCTGTAAATAATGAGACAGACCAACCCAGAAACAAAGCAATGAGACAGAGGTAGTCACAATAATGCCCATTCCAACTAAGATGTCCCCTCAGAAAGTTATCAATTCACATGGTTACAATCTATACAAAATCTTATAAAGGCCAAGTTTGATGCGTAAAATGACATCAGAGGTCGAAAAAGAAGCAACATCAAACAGAACCACATTCCTTGTTTTCCAGACCATATATATGGTGGACAACAGTGCTAACCCTACCATTTTGCTTCTTAACCAAGCTTCAGGGCATTCCTTATGGATCCACCTGACAACACTCAATAAAGAAGTCATATGTCGGTTCATCCCAAGCCAATTCCAGATGCCACTCCAAATATCACCTGTAAAAGGGCATTTAAAGAACAAATGGTCAACAGTTTCAACATTATCATGGCAAAAACAACACATGCGATCCAGCTCCAAGAATAAAAGGTTGTCTTTCGTAGGGAGTCGATTTCGATAGCTGAGCCAAGTAATAAAGGAGAATTTTGGGGGTATGTATGACTTCCATATGAAGGACATCCATGGGCGGGCTATGTGTTTAATCCAAATCAGCTCATACACTTTCATTGATGAGAAGGTACTATTGAGACACAAACAGTGCATCTTTTTATCCACTCCCCTTCGGCCTCCCAAGCATTCCACTAACAACTTACGGATATGAGCAATAGTCTTTAAGAGAGGGGAGTCCATAGTGTGAGGCTGCCAATCCCACACTGAAGACCCTTTCAAATAGATTTCATGAATCCACCATACCCAAAGCGAGTCAGCTTTCATATGGATGTTCTGCAATACCTTAGAGAGAAGGGCCAGGTTCCAATATTTACAATTTTTCACTGTTGGGCCCCGAATTTTTTTATTTTTTTATTTTTATTTTAGTAAACATGATTTGAATAAATTTTGCAGTATTGTTAGATAAATCATTTTAATTGGAATTAATTATTACGTCAAGTTTAGGAGGATTTAATTCATAGATTGATGGAATTAAAGTGTTGATGTTGTAAGGTACATAAGGGTATTTTTGGAAGATGACTTAAGGATAGAAGCACTAAGGTATTAAAGGAAGGGTAAGGTAGACTTTTCTCACCCATTAAGGGTAGAATGGGAAGAGGAAAAGATTGTCTTACAAATAAGAAGGCTAAAAAAGTGAATGAGGAAAGAAGGAGTAAAAAAAAAAGTAAAGGAGAGAGAAAGAAGAAGTCGGTGGAGTTAAAAGAAGAGAGCTTTGAACTAGGACACGAATTTTCTTAGTCTTAATGAGAGAATTGGAGTTTACTCAAGAAAGGAAAAAGAAAGAGGAAGGAAAGAGCTTTCTTTAGAGTCAAGAATCTCACTAGTTGGTGAAGATTTAAGGTAAGTTGATTTTGATATCCCTTAGAGTTTTAACGGGTTTTGGTTCAAAGAGCTTGGGAAATGTATGGGTTCAAGTATCTTAGAGTCAGTTTCACGTTTTGATTCTATAGGTTCTTAAATTGAATTTTCTATTGAATGAGATCTTGGTTTGTTATAGGAAACCAAGCAAGCTCGATCCAAGGAGAAGAGGAAAGACAACATTGAATTTGGATTGTCAAGCGTCTTAGGTGGGTAAAATATTTATGGTTGTTGTGTAATTGGGCAATCCCTTGCCTATGTGTGTGTATGTGTTTTGCATGAAATTGTTATGTTTGAAATTGCAATAATTGTGTATATTTGAAAATGCATGATGCATTGTGGTTATGTTATAACTTGAAAAAGGTTATAACAATTATTATTGAATGAAAAGAAGAAAAAACACGAAATATAAGAAAATGATAAAATGAAAGAAGCACGAAAGCGCAAATTGTGATTGACTAAATTGAGCATAAATTGATTATGATTGGGCAAGAGTGGAACCGTTTCATTAGTCATATGCACGTCGACGTAAAGCCTTCTCCCAACTGCTCACTTGTGTCCCACGAGATCCAAAAATGGACTCATTTTGTTCACTGAGTAAACTTCGATTTCTCTGTTTCGTTTCACGGAACCCTTGAGCCAATTGTGTGTACATTTGCATTTGACATGTTAATGGTGCTTTGTTTTGAAATTACAATTAATATGATCTATGTGATGATGTACTGAGATTGAATTATGAATGCATATACATATCTATGTTTGATTGTGTGGCTCATTGCCAATGGCTATAAATATTTTAGCCACTGAGCTGTGTAGCTCAACCCCAAATTTTCCCTCCTCAGGTGCAAATCAAGAAGACAAGTGACCTTTGCAAGGCATTCAAACCCCATAATAGATATAAGACAATTGTACTAAGTTCGTGATTTAGATAGCTTATTCTGCATATCAGCATTGAGCATCTTATGTATTTTGGTTTTAAGTTAACTTGTATATTGGCATGTAACAAACTCTCACTATATTTAAAAATGAGATAGTGAAATTAAATTCCTTTCTATGTATGATTGTGTAAATTTAAAGATTTGGAAAAAAGGTGAATTATACATGTGCATGATCTTATTTGTTGAATTGCCAAAGGTGTTAGTCTCAGAGTAGCCCGTTAGAATTGAAGAGATTGTGTTCTGAAATGCAAAGGAACAACACAGATGAAAGGAATTGTCTGTAGTGACGTCACACACAAACGCAAGGAATGAGTAGAGACTGAAGGAAAACACAGATGAAGCGTATCGCTTGTGATGACGTCAGAACACAAACGACAGGAAAGACAGACGATAGGTAAGGACAGACGCGAGAAACATAGACGCAATGAACATAGATGACACGTCAGCACACAGACGACACGTCAGCACATAGACGATAGGAAAGATAGACGATAGATGAAACACAGACGATGGGAAAGATAGATGATAGACGAAAGACAGACGATAGAGGTCAACACAGCCGATAGAAAGTCAAACATAAATGATAAACAGAACACAAAAGAAGAAGTTAGGAAGTTATGCTGACTAACCCGAAGCATGTATATAATCCATTATGGACTCACCCAAGCTATTCTTCGGCATAATTGGGGCTGAATTGCAGATGGGCCAAATAGGGGCAATTTGAAAGGCCCGTATTTGTGAAAAAAGTCAGGTATCCGAAATGCGATTGTGGGGCTCTAAAAACAGGGTCTGACATTCACACCAAAGCCACCTTCATTTTTGGGGTTGCAAAGAAAATCCCAAACAACTCTATAGTGTTTCCCTTCCTATATAAAGATTCGACACAAGGAGGTTATCCTATCAAGTATGGTGATAGGTATAGAAAAAGCCTGCAACTAAAAGGAAAGTAGCCTTTGAATAACTGAATTCACCAGTTCAATTCTGCCTGCATAAGTGAGGGTCTTTCCCTTCCATTCATTAAGGTAAGCCTCCACCGCTTCTATAAGAACAGAAAACTAAGCAACCGATACTTTGAGAGGTGCCAAAGGGATGTCTTGGTAATGGACTGGGAACATCCCTACTGGAAAATCCACAAATTATAGTATATCCTTTTTATCCCGTCCTAAAATCCCCGTAAGGTACACATTAGATTTAGAGGAACTAATCCGAAGCCCCACTACATCATTCAACTCCCTCAAGGCCTCTAAAACAATCTGAACAGAACCAAAGTTCCCTCTCGAAAATAGCATCAAATCATCCACAAAGGCAAAGTGAGTGATAGCCAGCTTTTGATATTTCGGGTGAAAATTAAAAGCAGATTGGGTTGTCTTTACTTTTAGAAAATGGGACAAATAGTCCAAACAGAATAGGAAGAGGATTTACGACATTGGGTCCCCTTGCCTCAACCCTCTCCTCCCTTTGAATAGCCCATGCAAGGAACCATTAACTGAAATCGAATAGGAGGTTGTGAAGACACATTCCATTACCCAACCAACAAACTTCTGGGGAAAACCTAGACCTTTCATCATGGCTTCTAGGTAATATCCACTTTGAGCATACACCTCGAAGAGATCCACTTTTGACTATACCCACGGACTAGTTCTTGGACTAAGAAAATATTATCAAACATTCCTCTTCCTGATATAAAAGCTGACTGTGCAGAGTCCACCAGATAACCCATTACTGCTGTCATACGTTCAACCAAGATTTTGGTTAGAATCTTATACACCACATTGAAGCAAGCAATCGGCTGAAAGTAAGTGGCTTAATGGGTAGACTTGGATTTTGAAATAAGGGCAATAATGGTATGGTTTACTTGTTTCAGTAACTTCCTGGAAAGAAAGAATTCCTTCACTGCTAGTAAGACATCCGCACCAACAGTGTTCCACTGTGTTTTAAAAAATGCAGATGTGTACCCATCAGGCCCTGAGGCTTTGTCATTCCCTATATCATGCAAAGCTTGTTTAATCTCCTCATCCAAGACCAATGCAAGCAATCTTTCACTATGCTCCCCTTCCAGCTTCAGGCCTTAGTTGATCACCTCACTATGCAGACAACATGTAGTCACTGTGGTTCCCAACAATCCCTGGTAATAACTAACAAATTGATCGACCACTTCCCTCATCGAGGTTGTCCAAGACCCATCTTCCTTAAGGAGGTAGGAGATATGATTTAGCTAGCATCGCTTCCGAGCAATAGCATGAAAGTACTTAGTACTTTTGTCGGCTTTAACTAAGTGGGTACATTTTGCTTTTTGCTGAAAGAACTTCCTCTCAGCCTCTATTAAGAATCCTGCAGCTTTCCTTTTAATGGTCACCTCCTGCGTGAAGGTTGTATCAGTCGGGCTTTGTAAAGAAGCTTTATAAGTCGTTTGGAAAGCTTCAGTAGCATCTTGTACCTTTTGCGAGATATGCCCAAAGACCTCCTTATTCAGAACTTTCAAAGGTTGGTTTAGCTGCTTCAACTTTTTACAGAACACAAACTGAGCCGAACCTGAACCAACAAACTCCCAGTGGTCAGCAACTATATTATAGAAATTAGGAAGCTCAAGCCACATATTAAAGAAATTAAACGACTTCTGCCCTTGTGCTATCAGGTGACTAAAAGTAATCACAATAGGACAATGGTCAGAGTCAGGGAGCATCCCCAAAAAATTTGCTGAGCAGCCATAGTCTACGAATCCCCAAACTTGGTTTAGCAATACTCGGTCCAGTTTAGCCCACAACTGGTTTTTCTTCCACGTAAAAAATTCCACTATGTAAGGAGCATCTTCCAACCCTGGTGACATCTGAACATCGACCAAATCTTTAAGGAGGTAGGTTGAAGGAGGAAGACATCCTAATTGCTCATATGCGGTACAAACACCGTTGAAATCACCTAAGATCATCCAGGGGAGTGATATGACCGAACACAATGCCAAGAGATCATGCTATAATTCCCGTCATTTGACAACACTATACAGGCCATACACAAAGAGCCATAAAAGCTCTTTTGTGTAACACAACAGAAAATCTAACAATGGATTAGCTGCTCTCCAACCTCCAAGACAGTACATTTAAAGCAGGGGGGTCCCAAACCACACACATTCTTCCTCCCACTATCACATCAAAATTCTGCACAAAATCCCAGCCAAGAAATTTATGTTGCATCATCAACTGTAAGCCATCCATCTAATTTGCATTAGTGTTGTTTTACTAAAGAGACAGCACGATTTTGTCGCGAGACCCTATTGAGACCTTGGACTTTCCAATAAAAAATGGTCATAATGCAAGGCTGGAGGATCTCTCCCCTCCAGGTCTCTTAGTTGAAACATTAAAGCCTTTTAGTTTCTCACTTCCTGAAGGGCCAGTCAGATCCACCACTGACACTGTAATAGAAGATTTGCTAGAGGTTTGCTTCATTGGTTTCTTACTGCCTTGCTGTTGCGTTACAGTGGAACCATCCTGCACAGTCTTGCGAATTAGCTCCCCTTAGCTCTTTCTTGTCGTGATCACTCCTTTTCCTTTGTTCTACCTTGCTGACCCAGTTTGGAGTGAAGTTGATGCCTCTTTTTTATTCAGCTTATCCGATTACTCAATGCCAATCCTAGACAAGACACCCTAATCACTAGAGCCATGTTTTTTGGGCCTTACCCGCACATCTGTTGAAGGATTTGCTGACGAGGAGATTCCTTTTGATCCTCCTCAATTCCAGCCAGCGGTGCCTAACTAACTGGTGCCGTTATCTCACCCTAGACTAGATTGTGGGGAAGACTAAGCCCATCACTCCCACGTTGACCATCTGAGCTCAATGCAACTTCGAGCACCCGACCCCCAGTAACAAGAACCTGTGGTGGCTTCTCTGAGAGTCTTCCAATAGAGTTATTACTCTTGCTCCCTTTCAGAGATGTAGAAGTACCAGGACTGTGCTGATTTGTATCCCCTATCGCCCTGTGAGCTAAGACTCCTGTTGTTGGCTGATCTGACCTCAAAGGTCCCTCTTCACCAACAGCCCCTTTTACCTTCATATGCCCCATTTTTTTCAAGCCAAAGACCTGACATGCAAAAGGAGTGTGCCCAAACCGCTTACATTCATAGAAATATCTAAGATAGGATTCATAAACGACCAGTTGTATATACCGGGATCCTCTGGACATATTCACAGAGAAACTCGTCGTGGTAGGCTTGGCAACATTTATTTCCACTAACATCCGAGCAAATCCCAGCCGAGTCCCATTATTGGTAATACCATCGGTACAGAGAGGCTTCCCGACCTTAGAAGCCAACTTAGATAAGCCATTTTCATTCCAAAGTTCTAAGGGAACTCTGGGAAATTGTACCTAAATGGGCACCTCCATGAAGTCTTCATAATTAAAAGCAAAAGCATGAGGTAGGGGCTTAAGCAATAGGGTTTTCCCAAACAACATATATGGTCCCCCCGCCAGGACACCTGTGTTGTCTTCCTCGTTGTCAAATTGAAAGAGAATCCAGCCCCTATAATGGGGTAATATTTTGCATTTCACGCCCCATTTGGTCACTAATCCCTCCAAGGCTTTCAGTCCTGGAAATCGCCTTGTGAAGCAACTAACTAGGCAGTAACCCTATTTCTCTTCAACTCGAATCAAATCTTCCTACTCCATGGTAACTTCCTCCTCAACGGGAACCATTCTTAACTTCATACTTTTCTTCAAGTCTCGGTTAGTATTAAACGGACTAACAAAAGATTTATTCAGTTTTACTATGCACCTTCGAGTGCAGAGGTCTCAAGAGTAGGGTCAGTGAGTGCTAACTCCCCACTGGCTGTCTACGTCTACAGAGTCGTTGTCCTCCTGTTCAAATCGAGAAGAATCATCATCCGAAGTAGAGTGTATCATTTTGCTTACACGGTGGCCAACTTTCCCAGGCTCAAGAGAGGCCTACGAAGTACTCTTGACAGCAACCGCAGCATTACTCTATGGGCGAAGCAAATTGGCTGTGTCTTCATCAGATGAAAATTCCTTCAATTCCTCAAATTGCTAGTCCTTCACACACTCTTTTGTGATGTCCCACCCCTTGTAAGGGGTTTTCTTTTTTTTTTCCCCGTACTTCACTGTGCTAGAGCACACAGCGCTGACCACCCCTAGGCAGCACCAAGCAGTGACCTTAATACAAAGGAGAGCACCTGCAAGGAAAAACACAGCCTACCAGGGCAACTAGCAACCACACAGTCCCAACCTCCAAAAACACAACAAAAAATAATGGCAAGTCCTGGAAAATAGAGAACAGGGCCAATACAACCATACAAACCACACACACCCTCACAGATAAAGTCCCAGTCAGGAGCACGTTTAGGCCAAGACAGACAAATTGAAGATCTGGACAATCAAAATTTTAGGGGATTGAGAGTATTACCAATAATGTAGCACCCCCAAACAAGAGAAATCATCAGCGGAGGAGATAGGACCAGCCACTGTCAATAAGCCGAACAATGTGCACCACCCAAAAGCTTGACGGCCCCAAAACTGCCCCAATAAGTGGAAACCACATGCAATCAGCCAGAATATAAGCAAAAAACAAGGATCACAAAAAATCCCTAAATCGGGGTTCCACCACCACCAACCCTAGCCAAACGAAACAACAGTAAAATCTCAGGATTGTGCAAAGTCCAAGCGCCCTTCCTACTATACCCTCAACCCTAAGTGAAAACCCAGTGGTAATCGGGGAAGAAGGAAAGTCAAGAGAAGCCCAAAAGAAAAACGAAGAATTCGCTTTCTCCAAAATGTAATAGGGAAGTCTACCGAGTCAACAAGTATAGTCTTCAACGTAATACATAGTAGCTAAGCACGCAAGTTGTACACAGGAGAGAGCCAAAATTCATGCGAGAGTGCAACTTGGGTGAGAATCAGAGATAATCGCCTAAGTCTTGAGAGAACTCAACAACCCCCTTTCTACCGATAGCTCTTTCTTCCTTGATAGCTCTTTCTTAATTATATGGGTAGTGGTGCATGGCCGTTCACAATAGGTGGCCTTTTGTGCATCAATTTCACTTTTTGTAGCCTCGTTATAGTCATCCTCCACAAAACCTAGCAATTTGTGATAGTCAAAAAGTACCTTCATTTGGATTCTCCTCCAATTGTAATTTTCCTATCCAAGATGGCCACAGACACTTGAATGGAGTTATCATCGTCACAAGTCTGATAATACTAGTAGATTAAAAAAAAAGAGTAGGAGTCAAAACAGAAGTGAAGATGAAAGAATGGATTTTATTACTAATAATCATTTTTGCAAAATCTCAATTACAACTAAGATAAGCATCAATTTGGCTTAGTTTGGGGGAGCGGTGACGGTTGATTACCTGCTGAAATGAAAAGTACTTATTCTTAATAAATACTTATGTTTTGGGGATTGTTGTTTTGGTAACTACTGAAATATGAAAATATGTGTTTGGCAAGTGCAGTTGCGGTTGTTGAAAAGAGATCAAATGAATAAAAAGCCTATTGATTTAATAAACAATTAATTTTTGTATAATAATTAAAAATATATTATTAGTCATATAAATTTAAAATATAAATTAAAATATTAAATTAAAATAAGAAAATATAGATAAAAAATTTAGTAAATAAAATATTTCATAAAAATATATTATTAGTTATATTAATTAAGGATATAACGGAAAATAATACTTGTCGTGCAGGTTATTAATAGAAAGTAAAATTTCTACTACATAAGTAGTTTCCTATCGCAACTCTCTTTCTACTTATTGATTTTTGCGGTGGCACCGTACTTTTCTCTAACCTCCGCTTGTTCACCGTAGATATAATATAAGACTGCGTTTGAAAACTGCAGTGAATAAGTACTTATCATAACCGTACTGCAGATCAAAACGTAGTCTTTATAGACTAACAACTTAATAAAACACTACTTTGCTATTAAAATCCTAAAGAATAAGAAAACAAGATAAAATAAATCCCACTAGAATATCAAAGAAAATCTTAATGACTAAAATTTTTTAACAAACTATCGAAGAATCAGGATGATCACCAAGACGATTGTTGTCTGCCAAACCTTTTATCATTGATCATCATGACTCTTTATGATGTTCTCATCTATGAATAATAAGGGCCGTAATCGCTTTCAAAAAATTACAACATCAAGCCTTTTTTGTAACGATTGCAGTGCCAGATTATAAAATGAATCTTTCAATCGAAAAGTTCTAACAAATTAAAACTGTCAATGAGCAAACTTTCAGTTTGCTTTTCTCTCTAAGTTTTCGTCTTCATCTTTTAGGTTTCAAGTCTTTCATATCCATTTATATTTTGGGAGTTGGACATATTAGATCTATATAAAATTTAAATTATTTTAGAACTTTTGAAACTTAATTTATCCTACAAAGTTATTGCATTAAAATTAGATT
>JAOSBN010077074.1:0-12742 GCA_027563595.1 Erythroxylum suave | reverse complement strand
CAGGCTCTCGGGCAGCGTGAGCGCGCCCGCCACCAGCAGCGCGCCGATCCCGGCGAGCACGACGAACAGCCCCGGCCAGTCGGTCACCCGCAGCAGCTGGGCCCCGAGCAGCGGCGCCACGATCGGCGCCAGGCCGCTCACGATCGTGAGTTCGGCGAACACCCGCCCGGAGTCGACGGGCCCGAACACGTCGCGCACGACAGCGGGGTCGAACGCGGATGCCGCAGCGCTCGGGTCGGAGGCGAGCACGATCGCGCGCGCGGTCTCGCCGATGCCGCGGGCGGTGCCGAGGATGATCGCGGTCGCGAGGCCGGACCGCGAGGTCGGCAGCACCACGTGCCAGACCGAGTTCGTCGACGGGCTGGACGCCGACCGCTTCGACCTGGTCATCACCAAGGGCATGGACGAGCGCGTCGAGGTGTACTCGGCCTTCACCGACAGCTTCGGCAACCTGACGGCGGGCACCGGCGGGGTCAATCACGATCTTGCCAGTGTGCTGAAGGAGCAGGGCGTGACCCACGTGTACTGTGTAGGCATCGCTGGGGATTATTGTGTTGCGGAGACGGCGAGGGGCGCTGCGAAGGTTGGGTTCGTCACGTATGTGATCGAGGATGTGCAGAGGTGTGTTGATCAGGAGAGTTGGGAGACGTGTAAGCCCGGCTTGACGAAGGACGGTGTGCTGATTGTCAGTATGGATGATGAAGAGGTGAAGAAGCTCTTCTAACGCATGGATGCTATGCTTGCAGCGAAGAGACTACGTGAGCCTCTCTTCCCACTGGGTTCAGACGGGAATTGCTCTGCTCTATTTGCCATTAGTTGTATCGAACTGTCATTGAGACAAATTCATGAAGTGCAGAAAAGGGGCGTCTCCAAAGGCCACTATCTCCTCGACCGTTGACAGCAGCATTCTGCTGAGAAACCACCAAACCGAGTTTGCAAAAGTAAAATACCGATGAAATTGAGCAGTCCATAGGGCTGGTCGATGGCATGTATGCCTGAAATCTATCTAAATTATTCTAGTTGTGATCAGAATCATATCAAGTCTTGTAGTGTACATTAAGGACTGTATCCAGCGTATATCGTTCCCAGGTTGTTCGAACATTCTGTTACATCATTTCCCGTTTCCTCCTTCCTTCCCATTCATGCAAATATGACCTCGCATGATTTCAGATGTTGGACAGAGAGCCAGCCCTGTCTGCACTTGATCTTTCGTGGTTGTTTCCAGTACTTTCTTGATGGTGATATTGATGATAGTAGGTCTTCTCTCGGAGTTGACCTATATGGCTTATCCTCAGAGCATAGCGAGGGCCGACGAAGGTGTCGCCAGCGCATCAATGCAGCCAGAGTCCTGGGCTCTTCCTTGTGACCAGCTGCATTTCCAGTTCTTATTGCTGTGGACGTGAAGAGACCTGGGGGAACACAGTTCCACTTAGATAGTTGACCAAGTTCTGCTGTCCAGCAGCAGTGGCAAGGTCCCAAGCCATTCGGTTCCAGTCTCTCACGAAAGCTCTGATCATCGTGGCTTGGTTGGTACGCAGGTAAACCACATACCAATCTGTGGCATTCCCATCTCTAGTACGAGCAGGAGTAAAGCCACGGTTCTGGAAAACGACGTGTCTCAGCCAAATGCCTGCATTTGCGTAGCCTTGAAAATTGCCTTTGCCTGCGGTGACATTTCTCGCAACACCCGCAATAGTTGGGTTGGATGCCGTGAGGGCACCTATGTCGCGTGTCGGATCAGCGCTGTCAGCGAATTTGAACCACATCGCAACATGATTGCCCACTTGGTCAACTTGTCCAGTGAGTGGTAGCATTGCAGCGTAGCAGTAAGGTTGTGGTCGTGCCATGGTGTTTGATGAAATTGTCACGTTTAGACGTTGCGTTGTCAGGTGCGTCAAGTCGAGATTTTCAGCTGCAGTTCCTTTCTCCGATGTCGTGAGTCTCTTGAAGATGAGATATGGTCGACATGGTGGAGGGCAGACACTGTCTTATACTGTCATTTTCGATGACAAGAAGCTAAAAGGAGGTCTATCTCCAGCTCCTCGTCTGTCATACTCAAGCTCAGACGGAGAGCAGGCTGACTTGCAATAGTCTTTTGAGACATCGCTTCACCGTGCACAAATGTCGATAGTGCATTTGGCGATTGGAAGATGTATAGGATGCTCCCGTTGAGGTGTTGATCCGCCCGCTCGTGCCTTTCCCATGAAGTCGTGCTTCTCTGCTCGACTGGATGTCGTGTCTGACCATGTGGCAGCAACGGTTTAAGGCATCCTCGTCGTGTCGAACTCAAATGCGGAGGTGGTTAGCAGCTTGCAAGACTGGTCGCCGACGGATAGCGGTGACAACTTGTGGCTATTGCCCTATCGCATGGCCATCTGGAGTCATCGCACCGAATGCGGAAAGACATACACACGCCTCTGATGCGATGGACTGTTCAGTGCGATTCCAAAGAGTGGTAATGAAGACGCTGAAGATGGTTTAGAGCTCATGGAGCTATTGCTCGAAGACTGACACAAGTGAGCTTAAGCGGACAGCCTGGAGAGCCAATGGTCAACACCAGAGCACGTTTCGGCAGGCACCGACAGAGCAGCCTCGACGCCCAGAGAGCCGCTGCAGGCTGCCCTGGTGTTTAGGGCCTCCCACCTAATCTTCGGGCTGTGATTGGATCCCAAGACTCCGGATGCGCGGCACAGTCCGAAAGCTTGGCCGCCGCAGTATTATTAGCTGAGACCGCCTTCGACTCTTCTCTTCAGCTTTCGTGACTTCAGCTATGACAACGATTCGGTCTGTTATTCCCTCATCAAAGGAAACGATGTCGGTCGTATTGCTGAGCGAGATGGGGTATGTTGCGTCGTCTCTCGAATATTATGTGAGTAATCGCCGCGGACCAAGGTCATCTCGGTTCGTCAAATATGTCCGATAAGGCTCGCGACAAAAGTTTCAAGCCCCTTGGCTAGGCGAAGCCAAGAGCACGTCATCGCAGTCTTCATCACGAAGCTGTTGGCTGAGAGATGGCGACTTTTGTGCATCGAATTCCGTGTGGCGTAACCACTAGACATTGTCCAAGAGCTGAGCAACACACCGGAGAATACATGCAGGGGTGGCTGGAATTCCTCCTTTCCGTCGCCGCGGTGGGCCCCCACATGGAAGCCATCTACAACAGGCAGGAGTTTCCATTGCTGAGGTTGTTTACGACGTTCCTCAGTACATTGACTGCCATTACTTGATGCCCTTGGCTGTAAGGAGGCAAACACGAACTTACAATGACGCAGTTTGAATCCAGCCAAGACACACATTAAGAGATTACGCGAAATGACGCAGAATCTCACAGTGACAGTCGGTGAGGAACACCTGGTCTGGTACCAGAATTTGATCATCTGCGGCTTCTCTCCCCTGTTAGCCATCCGACGGCTGTTCATTCACGAACGCACCTGTGAAGTGGATCAGACTGAGGAGGCAAGGATAGAGAGAGGCAATACGTATTCCGACACCTGAAATTTTCGGTACTGGCTGACAGCATTTGATGTTTACGACCTCATGCAGTACACAGTCGTGATGATGTTCCTTCCGCGCTCAAATCGGAAGACAAGTTTCATGATCAGGGGCTGTGAATCAGTACCTGTACTTTGATCCTTGACCACTCATCAGAACACGGAACTCCTAGATTGATCAATTCTGGACCTTGGCTGTAAGTTGACGTCTGACAGCACCTCTGCTGAATCGATTTTAGGCTCAACGAAGCTGAAAATAACAGTTGGGTTCATCGGATGCAGACGGATCGAGAACACACCTGGAGAGACCGACTGCTGTGGCAATGCACTCATAGTGAGGTGACCAACGAAGCGTTCTTCAGCTTTGCGAGAGACTGACACAACCGTCTGTAAAGAAGGACGCACACATGCAGAAGCGCGTCATGCTAGATCGAACGTGCTTTCCCGTGGTCGTTGGTCGATAGGTTTCGGGTGCAAGTCTACGTCACACGCCACTCATGAGGACGACTATCGCCTCTCTGGATGAAAGCACACCGCTGTCTGTTGATGCGTGATGCGCTGAGCTGCTTGCAGTCGCACATGCATTCGCCACTCGTGTTTGGATGATACGGATGCCCATGCTGATGGTGTCAGAAGACAGACGCAGGATAAGACAAACTCGAAAGGTCATCACACCTTAAGAAGGAGAAGGAGAACATCCGTTTCCATCGCACTCCGATTCCGTCAAGTTGTGAGTAAGCTTGATACGAAGCTGATGCACCTGATCCGTAATGCAATGCTATTCATTCGGGAATCGAAGAAGTGACGAGGTGAACGACAAACGCAGCACGGTGTATACTACAATTATAGATTGAGGTTTTCAACATGTAATCACGATTCTACACAATCTTGATAGCCTCTGCCCCTTTTTCCGACACCATGCGCTTGTTCGACGGTCTGAACCAAGGCAATGGTCGCCCCTTTCCTTCCCATCTCAACCAAAACCAAACAAAAACAACGATAATGAGGGTCAGAGGTATCGAGATGGCAAGAAATATCCAAAAGTTAGGGTTCACCAACCATGCACCACTCATGCTCGAGTCGAAATCGAACATGCTCGGAATGGCCAGAATTGCCGAGACCGCAGTGGATGGTAAGAAGACCACAGTGACGAGGGCAAGAACTTTCATCGACGTACTATCCTTCTTTGTAGCCTCTGCGATCTCTTTCATTGTCCGGCTGTCCTTGAGAGTAGCTTCAGAGATCTCTTGTGCTGTACGCTGTTGATGGAAACTAATCATTCCCAGGATGCTGGTCATGTGATGGGTCGTGCGTTCATGAAGAGCCTCAGTGCCTGACAGGAGGCAGGTGAGTTCTTGGCCGCGGAAAGCAAGTGCATCAAGAAGAAGATCATTGTCACTTGCAATACAACATGGCTGGTCGTTTGTCCCTACAATATTCGCATTATGCGAGTGTGGGAGCACGAAATTGCTTCCCTTTGCCATCTCAATAACGCACGGTGTGAATTTGCGCATATGCAACAACGACTGCACCTGCATTGTCTCTCCAGTGAAAGCATTGATCGGCTCTTGGTTCCAAAGCATTCGAATAAGATGTAGGCCAGTCTCATC
The DNA here is from genome assembly GCA_027563595.1 of Erythroxylum suave. Lineage (NCBI taxonomy): Eukaryota > Viridiplantae > Streptophyta > Magnoliopsida > Malpighiales > Erythroxylaceae > Erythroxylum > Erythroxylum suave. The sequence goes on along the minus strand of JAOSBN010077074.1, from coordinate 7,641 downwards.
TGCGCTCCGCTCGGAGCGAATGGCATATTGGGTCATTTTGACTACTTCCAAACTTGCAATGGCATACGGTAAATATGCAGGAACTCGACTAAACTCCTTCGTTTTCTCTAAGTAGTGTAGAAAGATCTCCTTTTTCTTGGCATTCGACGCGCTCCGATCGACAACAAAGGCACAAGTAGTCTTGGTAGAAGCATCATAAGACCAGGTTGCTGATAGATAACCAGACGATAAGCCGTAGGAAGATTGGCAGTCCATGGGTGACAAACGGCGTGGCCAGTCCATAGTCCATGGCAGGTTCGTACCCAGCTTCTCAATCATTATGTCGTGCAAACTCATACTTCTGGTAATGTGTTTTTTGGAGACTGATATTGATTGTCTGGCTCGAAAACAGTCGTTGACGTAGCACTGCTTTGCCCAAAGCAGTTTCAGAGGTGCTGTTCCAGAAGACCTTAAGTCGTATACCCGTTGCAACCAGCCTGGGGCACTGGCCCCATCTAGGTCGACTGATTGGAACTCGAATGGAGCGTTGCCGGCGGGATCAACATTCACGCTTACTCCAATGAGCTCATCGAAATCAAGAACATCAATATCGCAGGTGCGTTGAGGAAACCCAAGCTTCTCTATTTCCTCAGGATTGTATGCCGGTTGTCCTGAGTTAAGTGATTGAAGTATTGCCCAAGTTTTCAGCGATACCGAATTGCTTGCGGACCCCTGAGCCATGAGGGCAGTCGGCGTCACAAGGCTTCGTAAGGCTTCGCAAGAACGTATTCCGAGACACACGGCGCCTGTACTTTCAGGACTGATTGTTTGGACAGAGTTCTGGCATACTTTCAGTAGTAAGAGTAACGGTCTGGCTGGCGATCACGTAGTATATACAAGCTTTGCAGCTATCCGCACTCACCACGTCTGGTAGCCCTTGGTAGCTGCATCTGCAGAACAAATCAATGTCTCAGACATGCCTAGAGTGGACTTTTGAGACGGTCACTGATGGAGGGATTGGCTATACACGCGCGATAGCAATCAGGCGTTGTCTCAGGATCGTGCTAAGCGCCCTGTCCCTCGAGCGCAGGCGCAAAGTCGTGCTCCATCAAGCGCCAGCAGTCAGAGATGAGATTGACGCAACAGACAATCTCGCGTGAGACACATGGCTAGACAGGGATTGTTGGCCGAGGACGCAATAATCCTTTGGAGACAGTGATGTGGAATCACGGTGGTGGCAAGTACTGCCACTATGCCCAGATAGGCAAGCGTCAGACCCCTCCGCCTGCGCCTGCTGGCTCCCGCAGTCATTGGATCAAATGAGGTTGTATGACGTTACCGGCTTGTGTCTGGACAAGTTGTTCAAGTAAGCAGTGGACGCGAACTTCGAAAGGGTCTGTAGTTCTCCCAGGTTCTTCACTAACCCCGACGTGTGTAGCAGATAATATATTAACGCTCAGGACCCTTCCCACGTCTCTCTCTTGCACACAACTCCAGATTGTCATCCCACCGTCAAGCTGCAGGTCAATCCAGTTCACTTGGTTTCTACCATCATCCTTGCTATAGCAGCAGCAATGGCTTTCCAAATGCCATCTTTCGTCTCCCGTCTCTTCCGGCCATTCTCAACCTCTCTGTCACGACCTCTCGTCCCCGATGCACTCGCACAACAGACGTTCGATGTTCCCACGGAACGAGCAATCTATGCTGGGGGCTGCTTCTGGGGACTCGAAGAATTGTATCGAAGGGATTGGGGTCAAGGAGAGGGTCTGATAGACTGCAGAGTCGGATACACTGGTGGCGAAACAGAACACCCAGACTACCGTGCCGTTTGTAACGGGCATACTGGCCACGCCGAATCCATCCTCCTAGTCTACGACCCAAAGAAGGTCTCATACAGTCAGTTAACCGAGTACTTCTTCAAGATGCACGACCCCACAACCCTGAACCGACAAGGCGCCGACACTGGCACACAATACCGTTCTGCCGTCTTCACCGAAAACGAAGAGCAGATGAAGATTGCCACCGACATCAAGGAAAAGGTTGGCAAGCAGTGGTACCCGGGCAAGCCCATCACGACTCAAATCTTGATGGCAGGTCAGTGGTATGATGCCGAGCCGGGTCATCAGAGGTATCTCGAAATTAACAAGTATGGCTACCACTGTCCCGCGCACCGTCTGCGACCTTTTCCACCATTGAAATAGAGTCTGTCATATAAGAGAAAGATGTGGGACGTGGATTGGTGTTCAGTGTTGAAGCCAGACATGGGATGAATTTGTAAAACATGAGGCTTATACATCCTTTCTATATATATGACATGAACATATGAATAAACAAACATCTGCACATTCAGAACTAAAGATCCTTGAAACATCATTTCACAGACAAACGTGTAGCTTGTCTTCCAACCACCCTCTGGTGTAATGAATCGTCATGGTACAATCGAACCTTCAAGCCTGGTAAGACTGTAGATGGACCGTCACTGTCAGATTCGCAAGAAGATCTCTTCGGAGCCGGTCGAGCAGGTCACACGAGCACCATGCAACGCCGGGTGACTTCTCATGAGGGTCCAAAACACCGCAAGGACGAAAAACATGGGAGTCATTCATCATCGTATCGTCATTGAACTCCTGGGAAGAGCTATGGACAGGAAATAGCTGGCGCTCAGAACAATCTATGCGTCCTTTCGAACTTTTCTACGCGCCACTGTGACCGAAAGAAAAATCACACGCTCTTGAACACTCGCTGTTTGAGATAGGGGACGGTCTGTCCCACGTCGGTCGTGCCGGTCTGAAGATGATTGTGGTTCGAGTTGGGTCGGCGTTGGTGGAGAGGCCCTTGCAGAGTGCGATGCTCGTGGTGTCTCTTGTTCATGCAGCTCTGGTGAGCTACGTTGTGGTGGAAGTGGTCACCAGCGACAACGGTGGTTTGTCTGCGCCCAGCCAGTGTGCTCCCACAAGACGAGCCAACATCGAACCTCAACCCTTGCTTAGATCTCAGGCTTGCGCCCGAACACGACGTAACTAATCAGCAAAGTCAGCTTATTACCTTGCCCCGCGGAATCTCCGAGAGAAGCAAGAGAAGAACTCACTAATGATAATAACTATGAATCTTCCGATTCTTGACCTCCTTCCGGACCTCAGCCAAGAACGCCTCGACTTGGTCTTTCGACCAGCCCAGCATGCGTGTGAACAACATGAGGGATATACCGCCCACACCGTCGGTCATGTTGATCATCTCAAAGAGACCGATCTTCTTTAGGCGGGGATCTTTCGGCCACGGACCGCAGGGCAGTTTGAGGACATGCTCTTGAATGTCAACGAATCCGGCAGCTTCCATCATAGACTTGAGCGATTGGGCTGTGTCAATTGGTGTTCCGAACTTGGCGGCTGCGGTGAGTGTTATGTTAGTGACAAGATCCAACCTTGTTTCTACCAGAGGGACTGTAGTCCGATTCGAGGCGGCTGTATATCTGGCTTACCTGATTCAAAGATGTTCTTGCTCCATTGTAACAGGTAGCTTTGCTCGGTTACGGTGCCGTCGTCGCTAGTGAACCACGGATGCTTCTCTTGGAATTCTACCCATCCGCCAGGTTTCACGTGGCTGAATATGCTGTCAGTCTAATACCCGGGTAGAAATTGGCTAAGAAAACCTGCTTACTCGTAACATCGTCGTACTAGACCAGGCCAATCACGGATTGCACAGATGAAGTTTCTGTTGTGGATATAGTCGAAAGTGTTTGGTTTCCAGGTCCACTCACTTTCCGCATCGTCAATCTCAAACTTGCAGTTGGGAGGAACCCAGCTTGGCTGGATGGGACTCAGATCCGTGCCTATGACCTCTGTCATCTCAAACATGTCGGCGAAATCGATGGCCCAGATGCCGGTGCCGGTGCCGATGTCGAGCACTCTCATCGGCTGAGGAGGGATGGGGGCCCAGAAAAGTCGGTCACCTAGCAGATGACCTTGCATTGCGTGCTGCATATCCAATCGCTCAGACTCAGCCTCATCATTAGGAAATGCATACACTGGTAGTCGCGTTATCAGACGAGTTCTAGAAAAAGGTTCGAACAGATTTTCGTACGTTTTCCGTAGGTGTTGTAACGTCTTCCATTCTCCCAAATGCCTCTGTGAATACTTGATGTGACCGAGGTCAAGTCGCTGAAACTGTACTTTGGTCAGTTCCACTGCCTTTTTGACGGCTAACATGGATTTCTTACACTGAGTCCGCATATGCTGAATCCTCGTCGCCGATAGACTATTGACAGGTAAGCAAGGCTACATCCCAGGCGAACTCAATGAGCTCACATCAACTTCCAATTGGCGGTGTCCTGGTTCACCGTCCGGGTCCACGACTGCACTTGGATTGATATCGACAGGGACCTCGGACGCGTTGACAGCGTCCTGTAGCTCGGCTTGGCCTTCCGATGGTCCTGTCGCGTCCACAGACGCCATGATGATTCAGTATCGGAAAATTTTCCTATGACGCGAGGGGACAACGTTCCACTCCTGTCACATCCACGGCCACAACGAGTGCGCGTGCGAATGACGACAGAATACGGGGGGAAGTCCTTTTGGGATGACACAGGAACGTGTCGTGACTTAGGTAGGCATTTATGATGGAAATTGTTCTTCCACAAGCGGCGAAATTGGTCCCCAGCGGCACCAGTCTAGATTTAGGGTCAAGACACTCGAGCTTGAATCGTGTCAAGCTGACAGCCTCTCAGGAGAACCACATCGCGGCTGGCAGAGCGGATTTGTGCGGGGAGGAGCATCGGTTCGGGCCAGTTAGATTCGGCACATACACCACCTGGGTTGCCGCTTGAGAGTTGACTAAGGTCTCTCACACGCCGTTGGGTGGAGTGAGTGGTGTCTCGCCAGCCCACGTAGCATATAAGGTAAATGCACCATGGGTTCCATGTTTCATCGCTTCGATTCATTCACAACTGTGCCTGTGCCGCGACTTTGTGCTGCAAGATGGTCCAGGATCCCAAGACGCATGTCCTAATCGTAGGGGCAGGTATGTCGGAGATTTCCCTATCTTTGGTGCGTCTCCGGGATGTGTTTAACCCGAGAGCTAGGCATCACAGGGCTGCTGCTTGCACAGGGACTGAAAAAGGCAAGTCTATGCGATGACCAGGTCGGTATGTGCCACAACTTATCTTTTATTTCAGGAAGGAATACCATTCACAATATTTGAGTATGAAGCATCCGCTGCTGTATATCGTCCGCGAGAATGGGGCATGAGCGTGCAATGGGGTCTGCCGTTGCTCAAGAATTGTTTGCCAGAGGAGCGTTTCAACCGGGTTTACACCGCAGCTGTCGATCCTTATTTTGAACCTCCCGACCCAGGCGTGTTTCCGACACGAAATGGCGCCACTGGCGAGTTATTGAAAGACATTCCGCTGCTTCGAATGTATCGTGTCTCAAGGCGTAGGATGCGAGCGCTCTGTGCTGAAGATATTGACGTTCAAGTGAGCGAGCCCGCAGCCCTGTCGTGCCCATGATCAAGGTTTGACTTTATTCAGTATGGCAAGTCGATCAAGGATATCAAGTATGATGACTCAAACTCCACTGTGACCGCCTTCTTCGAAGATGGTTCAGAAGCGACCGGAACTTTACTTGTCGGCGCTGATGGAGCCCAGTCGCAAGTCAGAAATCTGATGTTTGGTCCTGAGAAGGCCAGAGCGCTGAGAGTTCCGTACTATGCTGTTAACACAGCTGTAGCGTACAATGACGCGGAAAAGGCCAAATATGTCCGCGCCGCGCACCCGATCATGCATCATGCAATTCATCCTGATGGACTTTGGTTGTTCATAGCGAGTTAGTTGTCCATCCTTCCTGAAGTGTCGTGACGAGACTGACCCGATTTAGTCCAAGAAGTTCCTGATCCCAACGATGCCAGCACCTGGTTGTTCCAACTGCAATGTACCTGGAAGATGGGCAAAGACGAAGAGGTCACATCGCTTGCCAACTTGAAAGCGAAAGCTGAGACCTTTGGCGAACCGTACAAATCGGCTTTCCTATGGATTCCCGAAGGAACCAGGCTCTATGAGAATAAGATCTCGTACTGGGTGCCGGAGGCTTTTGATAACAAGGATGGCAGAATCACATTGATGGGTGATGCTGGTCATCCGATGACGTTCCAGCGAGGCCAAGGGCTGAACCATGGTATTGCAGATGCATCGAGCTTGGTGCAAAAATTGTCCGCCGCTTGGAGAGGTGAGACCTCGATGCAGCAAGCTGTGAACAACTATGACCAGGAGATGATTGATCGGGCTGGAGAAGAGGTCCGCCTGTCCGTTGTCAATACTGACATGATTCATGATTGGGAAAAAGTGCTTCAGTCACCCATATTGAAGCAAGGAGGACACCCTAGAGAAGCCAAAGCAGCAACGTGAAAGGCGCAAGTGATGTCCTATAGGAATTTCGAAAGATTCGAGCATGTTGCGTGAATTCCAATCTTCTCTCACGCAGTCTCGAAGAAGGAGACGAATAAGAAGGCAGACAGAGCGGGTATAGATAGATTCCACGTGTGAATTAGACATCGAAGAATATACTGCAGTTCATTCTACTCCTAGAGACTACACGACTACTCCAACTCATGCTCGTGTTCCTTGTCTATAGCAGCCTACGTTCTAAGTGTGTTTGCTACAAGCATGGTGTCCGCCTGCACTGTCTGGTTGCTCGCTGATTGTATGGAAAGAAAAAGTTGAGCAAACTCTTTTGCTCGTATCTTCTCGCCTACATTCTGTGCAATTTCCGCCAGCCCCATAAGGCACAGGCGTCCGCTCTTCACAACGATTGTCAACTATGATGTCCTTCTGCTGCTCACGCTTCATGCTCGGGGACGTACCTACCGTCTCTTTCGTACTGCCTACGCAGTTGGTCCCACACTCTTTCGTCCTCTTCCTCCTCGTCACTGACATCCTCCCAGTCCCGCTGATTCTTCACCTTCAATCTAAGTCGACCCATGCTGCCTCGTCCATCAAATCTATCGAAGTCCAACATCCATTGTAGACCCAGCATGCCGCTTTCTGCGCCGTCGGGGCTGTCCTCCGCGTCATCACTCACCCAGCTGTATCCTGGTTTCAGCATGACGTTTGCGATGATTGTGAAATACCCCCATCCCAGTCTTCGGACTTCATATGGCGCCCGTGTGCGTATGATTCTCGATGGCCGAAAGGTCGGGTGCAGGTAAATGTGCACCTCTTCAATAATATCAGTACGACTCGGTCGGACGAAGAAGGTCCATTCATGTATGTTGCCGTCGTCTTCTGCAGCATTGACGAGTCTGTGTCGATTTCCGATGCTCAAGGTCAATGTTTGGATCTTGCTGGTCTGGTCGCCTGCCCTGTTGGGGCCTTCCTCGGCTTCCCTTTCAGCATATCTTTTGGGATACTTGATTCTCAATTCATCTTGCCTGCCGCTGTTGAGCGTTGCCGAGGTTTGTGTTCGACACATCGGACAACTTGCCTCTAGGCCACTCACTGGGTTGAAAGGCTCAGCAGCTTCGTCTACATCAACAATTTCCATCTGCATCGTGATTGACACATTGGCCCAGGTTGCCATGCACGATTCACAGAGTGTGTGATTGCAGGTTGTGGTAACGGGGCGATAAAGGAGAGCTTGACAGATCGGGCAAGTGTCGTCTTCGGATATGTCT